>CABFOQ010018957.1:10451-24672 GCA_900660455.1 Gephyroberyx darwinii
GGTGTCGTCCACCGCCGATATAATGGAGGTTCCTCCCAGACCACAGCTAGTGAATATGCTTTTATTACTATTATGTATTTATTATTTACTATTTATGTCAGAGAAATCATTCCAGTGTGCTGTGGGAGGCTTTTACACCTCAATAGTTTCAGGGGTTGCAGTCTGTAAAACCTGCAATGAAACCGGCCTCACCCTGCTTTAGGGAGCAGCTAACAAGATTTCATTAGTCTGGATTTCAGTGGAGAGTTTTAGTGTCACATGATGGTTGAAATGTTTCAGAGGCTTTTCCACTCTGGGAAGAAAACAATTCTAGTGGAAACATTGAATATAATAGTATATATATTAGCTATTGGCAGCTTCAGTACAAAAATAACAGTATTGGCCAAGACTGATATTGGTCAAATCCTAATATGTGCACATGCATACAAACACACTTACATAAACAACCACACATGCAAACACATGCATATTCATGAAAAATAAAATAAAAAAACACAACCAGGTAATGTGCTTATGCATGTTGAATATGAAGCAAAGCCCAGATATATTAAATAAGAATATGCCTGTAGGCCTGGTGCAGTATGTTCAATCCTGAAAAAAAAGGAAAAAGGTTCTGCATCAAATAGGGAATCCTGTGTGTTGCTGTGTTGTTCTGAACGATTGAATAGCTTTTTTCATGTTTTTTTTGTTGCACTTTTAATGCATTTGAGGCCATACACATATACAGTATAGATTTTCTCCCTATCTATTCTATATTTATCTGAATTGCATTTGTTATTTTAATATTGTAATGCAACACACTGTGCATGGTATCATGCAACACATTCATCAAATACAGTATCTGCCGACCGAGGAGCGAGATATTTTTTCCATAACACTCTGTTGCGCTTAGATTTCCCATTGTCCAGTAATGTATTTTGAGGCCCATGATAGCATCAAGTTCATGCTGTATCTTGCTCCAAGGCTATCTCCATGGAAAATAGCCTGCGATAACCATCCTTATTATGTCTGATGCTGCCAAGTTGTCACCATCTATGAAATAACAGCACTATTAGCAGCTAATGGTGAGCTCTACAAAAGATAGATTTCTAGTAAAGACACTATTAATTCTCCAGGGGTCACAGTTGTGTGTGCGTGTGTGTGTGAGATAGTGCCATTAAATCACAATTGAGGTTACTGGAAGAGTAGAGTCGGCTAAAGACATCACATCAAGATCAAAAGATTACCTTCAACATAGATGGATGATTTGGGAGGGCAGTATAATTACAGCTTGTTATGGCAATTTATAATGGTATTGCAAAATATCTGTTTTTGTACTAAGATGCCTAATATTTCATTGTCAACACATCAGGTAATATGAACAATTCAGATTTGCGACTGAAAAAAAAGCATATGGGTGTCAATGCACAAATCCTGAGGTGCCAAATATATAATAAAGGCACTTTGGTACTGTATTCCACGTAGTAATACAATACTAATGAATTCGTCATTAATTTTGAAAGACCACATGCCATGCCAAATTTATTGTAACACATAACTGCATATTCACCCTGTGTCAAACAGTAAACATACCGTCTATTGACCACTAAGAGACATGGCAACAGCAACGGTGTGAACTTCCTTAGCCCTGGGACTGGTAATCCACATTCCCTTGAGTGATGTTATATGGGGCCTTACTGGGGCCTTACTGGGGCTTTATCCAAAAATCTTCTCCCTGGTGTACAACAGTGATGGCGGCTCTAATTTATCAGGCAAACACCTTGGGGGAGCTCTTAAAAGATGGCCAGTGAGTAAATCTGTGTTTACTAGAGCCGACCAGTGGTATATTTATTGGTGATCCCACCAAAGCACACACACGCTGGTTTATTAAGTGATGGCTTGGAGGGAGTTGTTGTTGGGTGACAGTTCCTGAACTCAGCTCTGAAAGTGAAAGTGTATCCGAGCAAAATGTGACTTTAACCGTAACAGTTTAACCACCTTTGTCGTCACCAATTTGACATTTTTTCAGAATTTTAAATGGTTAATCTATAGTGAAATATTTTCTTTGGTAAGATATTTTATTGTATTAAAAGAAGAAAATCAAGAATACAACTTCTTGTTAATTTATTGGAATTAGAGCTGTTGTCCACTAGGGGGCGTTGAGTTGTTCCCATAGGAATGAATGGACTTCTGGCATGCTGTAACGCAGTGGTCTTCAACCCTGGTCCTCAGGGCCCACAGCCCTGCTGGTTTTTCTTCCTACCAGGTAGTTAATTAGATTCACCTGGTGTACCAGGTGTTAATCAGCCTCTGATGAGACAGCTGGAATGAAAACCAGCAGGGCTGTGGGCCCTGAGGACCAGGGTTGAAGACCACTGCTGTCCTAACAGTCAATTGTGAATGAGGTGTCATGACAGAAGAGTTTCTAAAGGGATTGTCTAGTACAAGAAGTTGTAAAAGCATTGTCTGGTTGCCTGAGCAGATTGTGGTTTCAGTTCTACAAACATTTCTCAGAGGCAGAGCTACTCTGGAGGCAGAAATAATCTCATTGGTTGAGTTAAACCTCAAGTAAGGGGAGCCAAAGGACCAGATTGTCTGGACAACGTTAGCCCAAAGCCCAGTGAAAAATACAAGAGGTAATAGGAGGTTAATAATATTGTTGTTATATATTGTTAGAATATATTGTTATGCTACTAACTGAAAACATACTAGTTAGTCTAGTTAGCTAGCCTGCTGATCTTCCAAGATCATGAATTTCATAGCCATGAAGACCTCATTGCCATATCTTGCGTGCACATATTTGTATTAATATTTTGACCTGAGTTCCTTCTTTGCCATTCAATTTGCCAGTTAGCTACACTCCCAAAAACCATGGTTCTTTGAGGTTGAGGAATATTTCTGCCAAGAAATGTGTTTTCATAACTAAAACTTCAAATTGTTTTATTTGTTTTGGCAGTAAAGGGGTTCCCCTTTGTCCTTTGTGAATTCAGCCCCACTCCCCAGCATGGTAAGTGACCTGCTATGGCTTTGCTAATATTGGCTTGTGTAATAGCAACTCATTACGGTGGATGCTCTGAATTATATGGATCTAAGGGCCATGCGCAAGAAGTACATGCAACCCGGGAGATGAATTGGCTCTTTGTAGACTGGTTCAATGATTGCCGAAAGGTTTTATTGAGTGAAATGTTTTGAACAATGATATACGAACCATAAGTATGTATTGAGCACACCCCTTGATGAATAGGTTAACTATGTTAGACCCAGCTGGGAAATGTTTTCTTTGTTGAAAGAGGTAAAATGAATCAAAGAAAAAAAAAAAAGGAAAAGCAGAGCGAGAGATGAATCTCCTATTATGCATCAATACGAAGTGAAATGGAACTGTGGGTGTTTTTTAAATGGGAAAAAAGGTTCAGGTGGAGAAAAACATGCAAGAGGTCAGGGAGGATGTTTCATTGTGTTTGCCCTGTATATGATGTTTCAATTGGCTTTGCGGCGGTTTAATGAAACGGATGCAAACAAATACTCCTAGATGGACAGAGTACACTCTTCCTTTTTCATCTGTTTTGGCACACGACAGTTTCGGCAAATGGGTTATAACTTGGAAGTGTATAAAATCTTGGTCATGTAATACCATATACTTTTTAGTGTTGGAGTGCCGGATAGATGGTTTAACCATATATGGACAATTCAGATTTTACTTTCATGTATTTATGCTACGTATTTATTTTACTTTCACATGTGTATGCTATTAGGTAAGTCTGTGTGTTATTAGGTACAGCATTAGCTAGTAGTGTTTTTTTCCTTAAAACTCTAACCACGGCTGTGTTAATGCCAGGGGACGGAATCCATAACCATGTCAGCCGTAGCACCAATGCTCTACCAAAGGAGCTATGAGGCCACCATTGAAAATAAAGACGACCGCTCAACCAGACTGAATCAGTATTCGGCCAGGGGACCTCACACTTCTGGGTCAAAAGTGATTCTTTGCCAGATCAACCCTCTGGGATGGTGTTATTTCCCTCTCGACCAAACATTACAAAATATGATATTTTGACTCATTGCAGGGGAACTGAACATATGTAGCATCAGCTTATATAGTGCGAGAGGGTTATTTAAACCGTGAAGAGGGCCCTCTATTTTTTAAGGTGTTTCTTATCAACATCCATGAACAAGTGATGTGGATAGCTCAATATAGTCATATAAAAACAAAGAGAAAGGATTGTGGTGAAGATGTTTCATTGTGTTGTGGCACACACAGCATCATCTGAGCATTTGACTTACCTGACACTTCAGAACAGTGCTCAGAACAACAAATATAAAAGCTTTCGTGAACTGGGTATAGCTTGGATCACTATTGTGCTATTTCAGTTGGCGATAAAAAGTAGCAAATTGGACATTTATATGAAAAAAGATTGTCGCAGATTACTTTAAAGGGGTTATGGGTACTGTTTGAAACGTTAAAATAAAAAACTGGTGGAGCAAGAATGTTGTGCGGACCTACTTTGAGTTTGACTTTAATGCCAGCAGTCATTTTGTCAGAGTAGGTGTGACATTTTCCACATGGTGGCTAGCCCATTTTTCAATGAAACTTTTCAACTATGACTGTGTTCTTCGTAAGTTAAGTGCTCTTAAGGAGACTACCCAATTGGAGTGAATCAGCAGTTAGCCATGGGTGCTCACAGCCTAGGGTTAAAGGTGAGCGTCAGCTGGACCATCACTGCAGGCTTCGTAACCATCATCCAATCCGAGCCAAGAGACCTTTTGATGTGTATGACTCATTGTGGAGGACTGCAGAGTTTAAAGCATCCAAAGGGAGATTGTTAACTTTAAAAAGAGTGGTCAAATATGAGTCAAATATTACAGAGTTTTTATTATGGAGTGATGTGGCCTTGCGGCATCTCAGGTCCTTGTGAGATTGTAATGAGGAAGAGAGGGGGGAGAAAGACAGAGGGAAGGGATGAGAGAGGGAGTTTGGAAGCAGTCCCCAGAAAAGGGAGAGAGGGAGAAATAAGTCATTCTTGGTCCTTCTGTCTTAATATGCTCCATTGACATGGGTTAAAAGTAAACTACTACAGTGGGGGACCAGAGCCATTACTATAATGATGGAGGGCAGAGGAGCGTTAGCTGTCAGCAAGGGAGACTCTGCACTTTTTACCCCTGGACTTCATTAAAAGGAGATTCACCAAGCTTAGCCTGTAAGACCGCTGCTGCCGGGGGGTAGGAGAAAGGGCATTGGAAGTGCTGGGATTCTGTGTGAGTGCATGTGTATCTGTACGTGCGTGTGCGTGTGTGTGTGTGTGTGTGTTATTGTTCATACATATGCAGTTGCTTGTGTGTGCTTACACACTTCTTGTCTGGGCTTTGGTTCAAGACCTGCTTAGCATGCAGTCCTCCCACGCCCCTCACCTCACCGGTCAAAGATGAAAGACACTGTTCCTCCGATGAGGGTGATGGGCACAACATTCCCTATTAATCTATTAAGCACTCCGAGTGAGTGTGGGAGTTGCATCGACTGTTGACGGGTTCACCGTCACTTTAATGGAAAGGGGGTTTCTTATCGCTCATTTCGCGATAGATGCTAAAGATTCTTGATATGATGCGATGTATACATTCGTAGCCTTTCCATTTACAGACCTGAAATAGAAATGATGCTGTTAAACCTGTGGTTCCCAATCCTAGTCCTCAAGTGCCCCCTTGTCCTGCAGGTTTTAGCCCCAGCTCTACTCAGACACACCTGAACTAATTAGAGGTTTCACATTTTCATGATACCATAATTGTTTCAGGTGTGCCTGAGTAGAGCTGGTAAATAGGTGCATATCACATCTACATACGCATTGTTATACTGCTATTATATAGGACTGTGGAGGACTACAGAGTTTGCTAACAATACTAACAAAACATTTTGGCTAACTGGCCACTACATGATGATGCCTAGCGGAGTGTAGCAATATAGTAGAGTGGATCTATTTTTCTGGGCGGCGTGACTGTACAGCATCTACACTGTAAATCAGCTCTTTCTAAGTATTTACCCACTTAACTGTAATTGCTTGATAACTTACTAGTCTTACCTAGTATTTACTCGTTAAATACCTAGTACTTAGGGTGATCGGGTTACCTGTGTCTTATTATTAGGACACAGAAGATACCATTGATTTAACCGCATTAATTCGGCGAATATACAGTAGCAAGCACAGCTCTTGTGCCTGCCACAGCTCTTATCAAGTGTGCTCAGATGTAATCTCGATGGAGAGCTGACAACCCGGATCACTAATTATCTGACTGGAAAGCCTCAGCATGTTCCATGTGGGAAAACACAATGTCGAAGTCATTCCATCATTGCCCCCACCCCCCACCCCGCAGGGCAGGTACTAACCTCTTGATTCAGGTTTGAGAATACAAAGCCTTCTAGTTTGACCTTCCTTTGAGTGGATGTGGAATTTGCACAGATGACTGGTTACCTGAACTGGTACTTTTTTTTTTTTCTTACTGTGGAATGCTTGTTAAATGCTCTTGAATTGATCCTTTTGAATTGTGCCAAGTGGCTGTTCAAATGTCCTAACAATTTCTGTTCCATAGTGGTATAAGGCATAGGACTTTATTGAACCCAGAGAGGAATTGGTCATTATGACCATATCACTTTATTGATTGGTGCTACCTAACACGATGAAATCTCAGCGAGACACTGGGTCTCATCATCTCTTGAATGGTAGAGATGAATGAAGCTTTACACAAAGCTGTAGACTTTTCACTATTCAGTAAGACAGGACTATCTCTTTAGAGCAGTGCCCGGAGGTCATCTTCAAAAATGAACAATACATCTAATACAACAATACACCCCTGTCACTGGAAAACCTTTCAACTCCAATTTTGCTGACGTTCATGATTATTCTTGAACTGAAGATGTATGATCCTTGAGAGATCGAGTAAGTTGGGCCCATGACACCCTTCCCGTTGTAGCATTATAGCATAACTGTAACTCAAAGGTTGGGGGTGTCAGGACAAGTCCAGACCTGTAGGAGAATCTTATGTGAAAAGCAATGTAACCAAGATGACACCAGACTGACCTCAAGTTCAAGCAAGCTATAGCTTGACATTTTTCAACCTCTGCACCAGGAGTTTAGTGTTCTGCCCTCTGGATGCAGGTTTTATTGTAATCCTTTATCCCTACAGTCTTCACACAATTGAACACATTGCAATGATTAGCTGTGACAATCATTTATTAGACTATTAATCGACTGTAGACACACATTATGCACCTATCACTTTGCAGTACTAATATGTGTTAATATATGTAATACGTGTTGTTAGCTGCTCAGTGCATCATCCATATTAGCGTTCTTTTTACTGGCTGGTTACTGGAACAATTCTGGTTTTGCTGTTGCTATGTCCCAGCAAATATTTTGATGTTGAATAGGTGTTGATGCGATGGCGCCAAAGCAAAAATCAAAGTTGAGACGACATCCATAGTGGTCCATAGCTGCTCCCTGCATCGTTTTATGAAATCCGAAGAACAGCTCAAAACGGCTTCCAAAGCTGTTTTAATATGATGTTAACCCTGTTATGTTGTGAAAACTATGTGCTTATTCGGGTTGATATTAAACTTGACCACTTCCTGCACATCGCCATCTATCAAATTCTTCCTGGGGTCTCTGAAGGCCTGCATAATAAACGGCTCAAATGTATGAATACAGCTGTAAACGCTTCTTTCATTTAGTCTTGAGTATTTCTGACACAAAATGGTCAGTAGCCCCTTTGTACCCCAGGGTGAGCCCAATAATATCTCATATAAGGTATCATACGATCAAAGAGTTCAAAGCATGCCTTTTGACATGAGCAAAGTCAGATAGTAAACTCAAAGGCACATGATAGATATGCATGCGGTATGAGGTCTCCTAGGTCTCCTCGAGGCTTTATGGAGCCAGCGTGGCCAAATATACTCAAGATTATTCAGAACTGGTGGGTGAACCTCGTTGTTGACATTGCAAGCATGCAAATGGCTCAAGCTCACATATCATGAATATAAATGACAAATGTGGAATATTAACACGTAAGGTACTTTACATTACAATGACCAGGCGGGTGCCATTTCACGCCATACGTGTGTCTGAGAATGTGTCTCCACTGCTAATAGTAATCCAAACCCATGGAGCGAATGAGGACGTTTCAGTGAAAGTCCTGAACCTGCGGGTGAAATGGTGTTGAAATGGGTTCTCTGAAGTTTGATTGCTCAAACGTTGAGGCGTTAAGGAATTATGCATCCCTTCTGGTTTGCATGTCTTCGCTGTCAACTTCTTTCAAAATTCTGTGATACAAAGATGATGTAGGCAGTTGAAATATGCCCTGTATAAAATTTGGTGGAGGGGAAATAAAAACAATAGGTGCTATTTCAAAGTTGGCCTGACAAATTTGGTTTCTCTAGCGTCAAGTCTTCGCGTCAAGAATCATGCCTCACTTCTTGTCTGCTTGTCATCGTGTCATCGCCAATTAATTTATGTTCATCGTTATCACACCCTCCATGATGTAGGCAGCCCAATCATGCTGGGTATAAAATTTGAAGAAGAAATTTTAAACTAAAGTTGCTATTGCAGGTCTGGCCTTACAGTGGCTTTAGGGAGCACAACCAATTGCAGTCTGTCACACTTCGAGGTTCATCCCAAACATGTATCTGAAGTTTAGCTGCTCTAGCATCAAGCAATTAGGAATTAAACCTCACTTCCTGTTTGAGATTTGAAACATCTCCAGCAAATGTGGTTGCCCTAGTCTCTGAGGTACAGATCATTTTAAGGTAGAAAATGAAGAAAAAGAAGGGGACAAATCCTATCACGAGACTATTTGTCTTCTAGTTTTCTACATTTTTCTGCTGAGATGAAACCAACAATGCCCATGAGATCGAACTGATGACTTCAAACGGGTGCTACTAGTGAGCTAATGCTGTTTGGAAGTTTGACCACATGCAAAGTATGGTTAACATACTAGATTTTCTCACTAGTGAAGACAACAAATGAGATCAAAGACAGATGTAAGAAATATTTGTGAAAAACTATCCCTGATAACTTACCAGACACTATCAGAATGTTTCAACCTCAGCTGGTGTGAAGGAAGGAAAGCTGAGGTCAAAACATTGCTGACTAAACCACTAGGGAAGCGTCAAACCAGTGTACAGGGTTTTTTTTCTATTCCATGGCCTTTTGTAGAAAGCACCTGGGCAGTATTGCAAGATGTGCATACACACTACTTCCTTGCTGAAAAAAAACTCCCATGTGCCTTCAGGTAGGCGCCTTTTTATCCCTAATACTTGATACCCCGTCTTTATTTCCCTGGTTATATTCTGGTTGTACTTGAGTTGGTAGCAGCTCTGCCTCCCTGCTTAATGTCCAAAACAACTACAGCGCTCATGGCAATACCAGAAGCGCGGATACACAGAAAAAGAAAATGCATCTTGCAACAGCTCAAGAGACGTTATGACTGATTACTGCAGCGGTTCAATGATACATTTGATTGACTGGTTGGTTGATTGATTGAGAGAAAATACATCCCATTAAAGGGGATAAGCCAGTTAAAACTCATCATCTTCCATTAATAAGAGACTGGTTTCTACTAAAATGTAGGCTGCACCCTTTCATATTTGCTTCATTCATGGATTTCAAAATTAGTTTGAGGACATGAGCCACATACTCAGTTTCATGATTTATTAAAGACACGGATTGCCCTGCACAACCTCACTTTCAACAACCTGATAGCAGGCAATTCAATCTCATGAAGTATGCACTGCAAATATGTCTTTGAGCGGTCCATTCAGTAAGAGATACAATTTTAATGATACTGTCAGTGTGTTTTCACCATTGTGTGAAAACTAAAAAAAAAAAAAAAAATACACAACAAAATCCAGACTTTGACAAGTCGAGACTTTTGAAGAAGCTGCATGTGAATGAGCTGGAAGGAAGGAAGGATTGAAACTTGGTCTACTTGGTTTCTCCACCTCTTTTATTTATGCTCTGGCAGCTCTGTCAGTTTCCCAGAGAGGTAATGAGGTGCCACAGTATATTCCTCCAGTAATGGGAACAAGCTGGTTTTAAAAAAAAAAAGGGCTGCTAGTTCATCACTGGTATACAGAGGTGTGTCCTGAAGCCCACAACAGGGCCACTAATGGCCTGAAAGAAAGCTTGTGATATGAATCTCTTTCTCTCTATCTTTTCTATGGATGCCACCTCCAACGTCCAACGCGCCCGCATGTTCCTCACCGGCTTTTCATTCCCGCTCGCGCATCATCTTTTACACGAAACCTCCACCTCCAACCTGCAACACCGCCTGCCATTCTCTCAGAGACGTCATCCATCTTTCCCTCCTCTGTATCCTCAAGCTGGGTTTTAAAGTTATCTGCCAACCGGGCTGATGCTTAACAGCTCATTTCTCAGCCGGGGCGATAACCATCTTTTTGCATGCCCGGCACCGGCAGACTTGAAATTCTCCTCCGATTTTTCTCGGGGGCCCGAAAGACTATTATTGATTTTGAAAGTTGCCTTGATTAATTCAGGTAGGGCCGAGACAGCGGGAGCGCAGTTTGGTGTTATCAACGTTGCGGCCGGACACGTGCGCTCACGTGCACGCTCACACACGCACACACAGATATACACAAACACCAAGCTCTGTCCAGGATGCTAAGCTCCATGACAACAAATTGTTATGTAGGATTTGGATTTGGATTCACCCGGGCTTACACAACTGCAGAGCTGGCTCAGACCAAAATACTGTGGTGTGATTTGCTCTTTTCAAAAAAAAAAAAAAAAAAGTAAGCATTTGCTTCGGGTTTGCTTTTGAATTGTTTAAGGATACTGGAAATAGATTTCTCATTTTCAAATGCATTATTTCAGTAGCTGTAATAGCTTCAGGTTTGCTTCTTTAGAAATGGATTATTTTGGTTTATTTGGAATCATGTGCTTATTTTCAAGTCAACCACTTTAGCATTTGGCATTGGCTCAAGTATGCCAAGCAAGCATGAAGAATCGCTTCTCAAACAACAAATTAGAAACTAACTCATGTATACTGAGCACTGTTAATGCATATAATACTACAGCAATAGTTCTATTGATTTTAAGTTGTGTCTGGATTTACATGATAACCCAATTACATAAATGGATGCTTCACAATGAAAGCATCACAACACTTCAGGTACACGATGCTCCATCTGGCACAACAGAACACAAGACATGTTTTCAATTTCTGCTGAATAATGTATGGATGCGCTTCTCCGGACATGGTCTTGGGTGAATATGTCATGCAACTTATTGGCCCCTTGTAATAGGCTTGACTCAAGCTGGGGCTCTGGCTTCCTCAAAGGCAGACCTCGCCCGTTGGGGGGGGGATGACCTTCTCTGAAACTCAGGACGGAGAAAGAATGAGAAGTCATTGTTTGTAGTGGCTGAAATGCAACATGCAAAACAGCCCATCCTGATTGCTGTGGGGATACTGGTGTCTAGCACGTGTCGTGGAAATTTAAGTCAATTGCACTTTGCCTAGTTGATGAGAGCAGCTCAATAAAGCTATAACACAATATATGTCAGAGACCCTATCTCTCTTTTCGCTTTAATGCTTGCAAGCAGGGCTGAAACTACACACACCGGGGTGTATGCAGAATGAGCTGAGCAATTCGGTTCATCAGATACATTGATACACGTGACTGTGACTATCTCTACATACACACATAGTTCAAGGCAGATAAGTGAAGATTCAAAGGAGCGAGGCAGTGCACAGACACCTGACAGAAAAGGGAGTAGTTTCCATTGTAATTGGAACACTCTGCTCCAACTCCCTACGACCCGTCCTTCGTTACCAGGAGCTGCTCGCGTCCTTGACGTTTCTCAGCAAAATCATCTTTCATAAGAATGCAACAGTTGTATCAAACTTTCAGCCAGGTCAGGAGAAAAGAGGAAACACACACTCCTCTCTGCTCAGTAGCTTTCCACTGGCTGTGACTATACTTATGCATACATTTTATTGCAGTTTGTACTTTACTTATACAGCATATTATCAGCACACTTACATTATTATTTTCCATTACAAGTCAAGTGCAACTAACTGCAGCATTAATATTATACCTCATCTGATAAATGTTTGAAGTCTTTAAAGTGCACGGTGTACCTCATACCTTTTGTGTTTAGCATACGCATTCACATACAGTCTAGATGGTGGAGAACAAGTGTAGTAGTGAAGTAACAATAAGGGTTTTCATTCACTTAGTGATGTGCTGCATTTTCTACTATTTCCTCATTTCCCGCTATAGCACTACACGTGCATGCACACACACACACATACACGCACACACTCAGCATTCAAGGAAGTGGGCTGGATGGAACTCTAAATGCAGAGAGGAAATAAACCACCTTCATCCATTTTTCAAACTGTGGGGGCTAACACAATCCACCCGTGGGTGCTGTTCCAGGAGCATTGTGTTCCAGTGCTCACAACAAGTGCCTCTAGTCAGCAGAGAATAAAAGAGTAAATGGAAACAGCAGACTTCAATGTAAAGTGGGAATATGTCAAGTTACAAATCTATGCGTGCCTCAGATTGAATGCCTTATTGCGTTTCAACCAACAAGGTCTTCGTCAGACGTTACCTGACAATGACTGGAGTGAAATGTTGCAATAATTTCTTGGGAAATGAGATATATATATATATATATATATATATATGGTTAAAATACAGCCTGCAGAATTAAATACAAAATGCTATACATTGACCTAGTACGGCTCACTAATGCCTCCAATATAATTGGTCAAAATGTATTAGTCACATGTTTTTCCACATTGTTAGACAAACGCCTCCTCCAGGTAAGAGACATTTTTCTTCTGACCTCAGAGCTAACCTTCTCCCCCGAGTTTTCAACAACACTTTCCATTTCATAATAATTTCATAACACTATTCATAATGCTCTCTCAAATTGAGTGCCCTCTCCTTGAAGGAACATTACCTTTTCAGCTGTTAACAGGTTTAATTTTCTTTTTTTGCACATTTTATTTTCCACTCCACTTTTTTTCAAACAGTGACTCATCAGGGCTAATGTTTAACGGTCAAAAGAAGCTCTTTTATCCTATAAAGGGGAGTAACCCAGAGTACTTGAGCAACCGTGTTCGGTTTGTTTGTGATAATGCGCAGTGAGGAAATGGCCCGAAAAAGCGACTGTGTAGCATTAGCTAGCAGTCAAACCCGTGCAATAACATAAAATGTGGCCAATCTTGGGACAAAATAGTAGTATATAGTAACCCTTTTCTGTGATTGACAACATACAAATACTGTCA
Organism: Gephyroberyx darwinii; assembly: GCA_900660455.1. NCBI lineage: Eukaryota > Metazoa > Chordata > Actinopteri > Trachichthyiformes > Trachichthyidae > Gephyroberyx > Gephyroberyx darwinii. Next base: position 23,727 of record CABFOQ010018957.1, read on the forward strand.
GAATTGTCCTGATGCCTGTGAGACCCCACAGCTGCGGTAGTGCAAGCAGGTCAAAACAAACAGCAAGAATAATTGCCATATGCTGTTCAATATCTCACTTCAATGTCTCACATCAGACCTTTGATAGTCTTGCATAGATCTTTCTTCGCTTTGTTATAGCACAGGAAAAAGAGGTCTGGCTAAAGCCGTTGTCAAGTGGGAATAAAAGGCAGAAAGCGTTTTTTTTTTTTGTTTTTTTTTAATTCCTCCAACCAGTCGCAATCCATGCAGGATGTTGTGCATACCTTCGTTACCATTTGATTGCCTTTGCATCCACGTGGGATACAGGATGCCGATGTGAGGATCTGTGCGAGATGTGAGGATCAGGTTGTGCGTGTATTGGAAGAGACGGAGGAGGAAAAACAATCAGAGCTGACTGTCCATCTCTGAAGTGCTTCCCCTGTGAAACATCCTTTGAGGCCAGGAGCGGTAAAATAGGCTTAATCTTTGCTCCCAAATACAAATACTATGTTGTACATGTGAGGCGGATGGGAGAAAAATGTCATATCTGGTAATCTATTTGGAATGGAACTTTTGTGGATAAAACACTTCCCGCCATGACCTCAAACTTGAGTATTTGAACTCCTCATGTTATCGACGTAATTGAAGTACATAGTGATGGGGGTCTTTTTAAACTAGGAGCAAGTAATGTTTCTGGGTGGATATTCTCTTGAGCTAAACCATTAACTCATTATCGGCTCATGCTGTACATAGCATGCAGGCATACACACACACACACACACACACACTTACCCTACTTTATCAGTGCAGCGCCAGTCTAGTCCACCTCTCTTTCATTAACACCCTAATTAAGTTTTCATGAAGACTATTTCCTGCTTGTTTAATTAACTGACCATCCCCCTCTTGGCCTGACTGCAGCTATCAAGGCCTGGGGGGGGGGGGGGGG
>CABFOQ010018957.1:24692-37532 GCA_900660455.1 Gephyroberyx darwinii
GGGGGGGGGGGCGACAAAATTCAGAGTTAATACACAGACATATGGACCCGCACTGTCACCCCAATGACTTTCCAGGTTACCGTACACCTGATTTTATCATGTGCTCGGTGTAACACTCATATTTCAGGTCGTCAAGCTGTGGAAGTTCACTCTGATGGCGGCAGGCAATAAAGATTTTATTAGAGATTCTCGGCACAATAACAAGAAGTTGTAGACGCGTACCTTGGTGATGCGTTTTGGGGTCACCTAGATAGTTTGGAAAATTGAGTGTATGAATCACTTTCTATCTTCTTCACTCATTCAACCATGATCTATCATCACCTTCCTTTATCTTATCAAGAGAGCAGATACAATTTACACCTCCCAGTAGCCTCACAGAGCCATGAGCTGCGGCACTATATACGGGATGTGAGAGAGCTTCAAAAGCCAGCAGCGTGCAAAAATAAAAAAGCATTCCTTCCTCCTCCTCCGCCTCTCTCTCCTCGGCTCCCCTTTGTTAGCTATGCCGGGCTTTTTAATCAGATATGGCCGATGGGAAATACGGATCCCCTTCACGCCAATCCTCCCAACTCGTCGTGATGGCGGGCGTCTCCATGGCAACGCAGGGCAGGACGTTGGTAAGCGGCGGGAGTTGCTGTAATTATGATTGATCTTGGGGAGATCAACGGGAAGGGAAGGGGAGGAGAGACGCTGACGAAACTTCTGCCTGCGATCTGACTCGCCTCCCCTATGAGAGACACACGGGAAGAGTAAGTGAACGAGTGAAGGAGACAGAGAGAAGGTGAGGTAGTGATGAGCGCGCGAGTGGGGAAGTGAGGAAGAAAGCCAGTGAATGAAAAATTAGTGAGTGAAAAGTGTTTCAATGTGTGTGGCGTGCGTGCATTTGTAAAGTGAATGAACCTGGCTTGGTAAGCACAGGACAAAGTGTTCTTCTGAATATCCCTAATTGGACCCACAGCAACAAAAAGCCACAGGCCACGCGCGAAAAATATCAACTTGTAGCAACTAATGATTTCAGATATTACCAAGCTGAAGTGCCTGATATCTCCTCAAATAATCATACATTTCTCATGCTGTTTTAAGGGGAAATATCCAACATGAATTTTACATGGGCAGAGACTAATGTAGCGGTGGTCTGACTCATTACTCGGACCCCCCACTGACCGGCATCGCATTGAAACATAGACATCATTACCTTTTTTTTTTTTTTTTTAACTCAGAATGAATCGGATCATCGCCCTTTTTATGAGGGGGAATGTGCATTTTGCATAAGAGATATGGCTGCCGCAAAAGGCCCTCAATCATCCGAGCACGGGTCTTCGACTGTTAATTAAATGCTGACATAATTTTGGTGCGGCAGATGGCTGTCAAAAAAAAAAAAAGAAATAGTATGTCATCAAAATGGATATCCACAATTGGCAATCAAAATGGAGAGAGAGAGAGTCGCCGATCCCTCGAGTTCTGGTTGTTACAAACTTAGCAGAACAGATGGTGGAGCAGACCAGAGTTGCGGCGGCTACTTTTCAAAATGGAATCTGTGTGTTGCCATACTTATATCTAATCTCCGCTCCGTCTCGCTCAGCTGTGTACTATTTGAAAACCAGCCCATCGGTGTACATTTTGGTTTTTTTGTACTAAAAGCCCAGAAGTATTACAGAACACAATGAACACGACGCAAGACCACAATGGTACACAACTTCTGCAAGGAGGAGAATATATATATTCCAGGCTCAGTTGCATTCAAGGTGCTATGTGTAGCATTGTAGCATCAATAATTCATTAGGATATTATTTTTGAGTGTGTAAACAATGGAGACCATCGCCGAGAAGATGGCAGCCTTCACCGGCCTCTATACTGCATTTTGTGTCGACATTGTGTGGAACCATTTCACTTTGCAGGTTATTTTATTTCAGTTCCACTATGCCAACTGTATAGTTTCAACCAGGTAAGCTAAAGTTGAAACTTTATCTGAATACATCTATATAGGAAATCATAACGCATATTTGCTGTTATCCTCTTATCCTACTTTTTGCTCAAACAAAAATATTTTCTGAAAGGCCTTTGATCATCACACCCACATCTTAGAATGTGTTAACATTTCCTCCTGTTGACTTGAACTGGGTGTCAATCTTAGGATCAAACACTTGCTGAACCGATAATATGTGTAGCGTCAATGGACAGATGAAGCAAGAGAGATTTTAGATTGCGTAGAAATGCAGGTGTGTTTGTGTGTGTGTGTGTGTGTGTGTGTGTGTGTGCGCGTTATCGATGTAATGCTCTGCTTGGCAGGGCGGGGGAGGACATCTGACATGTGATGAATTGTAAGCATATACACTCAATGCGATCTAGCCAGCGCCCCGCGGGCGCACGTTTCAGTCGATATGAAAGATACTGTGTGTATTGGCTGTCTGGGGTCCTTATTTAAGTCCTGGGACTGAGGGAATCACCTCATGCTTAGTCCTATCAGTGACCCTGGTGAGAAGTAAAGGAAAGTGTGTGTGTCTAAACTGAATTACTGCACTACTTAGAATGGCTACAGGTGGCTAGGGGAAATAAAATGCATCAACTCCTTACAGTTATGCTGCCATAATATTGACAGTGTACGTTCTCGGGTCACTCCACTGTGCGTGTTATTGGCTGTTACTTTATTGATATTACAACATACAATTTATGCATTTAGACCCACTCTCTCTTTCTGTCAGTTTCTATAAAACAGATCATTATACCGTACTATTATTTGCTACAGTCCAGTAAACAACAGCCAACCCATAATTAAGGAATATGAGAATACTTTTTGTCACATTAGGCCAATTGCAGCAAGGTTTCAAATGCACTAGGCTCTAGATGCAGGTTGCTGTGTTTTGACCCCAAAAAAATCACATCAAAATATGCACGAGGAAACGGGAGAGACTGTCAGCTTTGGTTGTAGGTCTTTTTGGGCATGTACCGATGCTTTGTACTGCACATTCCTACAATCGCGTTTCCTCCTCGCCGGGATCGTTTTTACGGGAAACGTTTTGCTCCTGTGAACTTAACATACCCGACTGATGGGAGCAGTGAGGGAGAGGTGCCCTTGGTCTGTCTCCAACATTATCAGAGCACTGAGCCAGGCAGAGCCGAGGGGGACATCTGCGCACGTGCACACACACACATACACACACACACACACACACACACACACACACACACACTTGTGCATTGACTCAAACACGTGCGCGTGCACACACAGACAGAGCACACCTGGGTTATGCATGACACACGGTGCAATGGGGTGTGAGGCAAATCCCGTGAGTGCACGGAATCAATACCAAGAGAAAGGTGTGTGTGTGTGTGTGTGTGTGTGTGTGTGTGTGTGTGCGTGCTTATATCAGCCTGTCATTGTTTTTCTCTCTGTGTCTGTATTCAAGTGTTTATGCAGTGGGACGGAGGCTAGAATCCAAGCTAAAATTACCACGACAGAACCCAGGGATGTGCAATGGAAGAGTAGTGTGCCCGCAAAATCACTGACTCGGGCATGAACCATTGCTCTGCTGCCTCCCTGCACTGGAACCAGGTGCTCTGTCCACAACGCCATACCAAAAAGCCTTGGCCCAGTAGATCAGACAACTGTAATGAATGGGCATCCAGGCCAGCAGAGGTCTGGGCTTTTTGTTTATCAGTGTTAAAGGGCTTCCAGCCTGGTAAAGAGATTGCCTTTAGTTTATGCGGCCATTTTAAGTATAAAGTGATGACACAAACAAGTATTTCCACTGTGGTCTTTAAGTAACAACCGACATGTCTTACGACAAAGAGGCATTTTAACTTAATTTGACTTTCTATTGGATTTGAAATCTACAGATTGTCAGCTTTTATTATTGGCTTTTTGTACATAGTCCCGCTATTTCAGGAGACAATATTTTATTGACAAATGACAAATTATGACTGTGTTCAATATGTACATGCTTGTACTTGAGTGGACAAGATGTCCCTGTACACTTCAGAATTAATTCTGCTACTGCTGTCAGCGGTTACATCATCAATGGAGACAAGTGAGTCAGTTCCAGTGGCGGCTATACATGCCCAAGCCATAACACTCCCTCCGCCGTGTTTCACAGATGAGGTGGTATGCTGTGAATCTTGGCCAGTTCCTTTTCTTTCTCCACACTTTCCTCTTTCCGTCATTCTGGTTCATTAATCTTGGTCTGATCTGCCCGCAAGATCCTTAGCAAACTGTAACATGGCCATCCTGTATTTTTTAGGCGAACCTTGCAGTGTAGCCTCTGTAGTCCTGCTGGTGAAAATCTGCTGTGAATGGTACTCACTGACACATCCACATCCTCCTGGAGAGTGTTCCTGATGTGTCGGGACAGTTGCTCGGGGATTTCTCTTCATTATGGTCAGAATTCTTCAGTCATCTAATGGAGAGGTCCTCCTTGGCCTACCAGGTTGTTTGTGCTTGCTGAATTCACCGGTGCTCTCTTTCTTCTTAATGATATTCCAAGCTGTTGACTTTGGTAAGCACATTGTTTGGGGCGATGTCTCTGATTGTTTTGTTCTTATATTTCAGCCATATAATGGCTTCCTTGACTTTCATTGACATCTCTTTGTTCCTCATGTTGATAGACACCAGATATCACACACTAATGATGCAACAAAACACACCTGATCTACACAAATAGCCATGAATACAAGTTGACAATCTGTACCTCATATGTACTTTAACTTCTATTATTCTTCTTTGTCCCAGAACATATTGAGCTCACTGTATACATAAATCAATATTAACAATATATCAAAACGATGCAGATACTAATTTAACTGTTCTGTAGTGCAGTAAAGGAACAGAATCCTCGACTCCAACAGTTAACGTTAGCTTAGTCCGGTCATACGATGTACTGCTTGAGTATACTTCAGTATACTTGTTGCATCAAATGAGGCAATACCACTGTTCCATTATTTTTTTTGATAATAGTACACCCATTCTCCACCTGGGTATGTAGTATGGAGTACATAACCTTGGTATCTGTTGATTCCACTTTATGTACATACAATTTGGTCAAGAGGCATACTTTTTGACCAATTGTTCAGCTACTTTAAAATGAAGGCAGGACTGTGTACAATGGCTACTTCCACAGTGTGGTGATGTTTTATACTTAAAGATGATAAAGTTCCCAGGACTTTTCTGTTTTCCATACAGAATACCCACACAGCAAAGCTAGGTCTACATGCAGCCAGGGCTAATGAGCTGAGCATGGATTGGTTTGTTATGGAGTAGATGGAGCGTGAAAAGATCAATTCATACATTCATGCACCATAACTCTCTTGATGCTATTTTCACACATATGATTACTCACACGCCTTCAGAACAATGGCCCGATGAAGATGATCGAGATGTTGGTGAGGGATCAATAAGTGTGAGCGTTGTAATCATGGAAAGGTAAAGCTCTAAATGTTCGCCTGAGCTCCACAGACACAGTTTGGAATTAGACTTTGAGTTGACTCTCAGTAAACTACACCATGGCAAAATCAAACAAGCAAATATATGCCGAGGAAGCACTTGCCCCGCAATTAAATCCTGAACCACTGGAGTCTGACGGGGGGTGCAGACATTGATTGGATGATGACGAGCCGGAGCCAGGTTATGGCACAGTTGGAATAGAAGAGGCAATCTGGTAGACTGCCATCGCATAATATACCAAGGGAGACAGAAGGGTGGACTCATTACATGAAAATGAAAACCACCGGTAGAAACGGCAGGTGTCTTTGACACTTGGACATGTTGCCGAACACTGCATTGTCAACACTGCAGGGAAGTAGCCAGGATGCCAGGCAGATGTAGAAGGAATGGAAAGAAGCCATGGACAACTGCTTGAAACTCTTAATCATACTGGTTATTACATTTTATCTTACATTGTAAGAGAGAAGAGACGTGCAAAAGCTCATTCCAAGAATTCCACGCAGTTAATTCACTATGATTGAAGAAATGCCTCTATACACCTTTCATTGTGTTAATCTTTATATTTTAACTGATTAGTCTGATTTAGTCTTTTGCCTCTTGTTTTGCTTTTGGAAATGTGATTTCTTACTTTGCATGAATAAGCTTTTATATTCTTTCCACTACAAAAGGGTTACCACGGCTTTGGTTGTTACACACAGCAGTAAGAAATATAGCTTCCTATGGTTTAATCTATAGGAAATTTTAGTAAGTAATCTAGCTGACCTTCCAAAATCATAAATGCTATGGTGATGAATGAATAAAAAAAAAAGTTATAAAAGTTAAAAATTTGAATCTGAGTTTCTTCTTTGCCCTCTGAATTTGGCAATAAGCTGAAAACTGTGGTCCTTTGGCTCCGCCCATTGAGGTTTAACTCAACCAATAAGATTATTTCTGCCTAGTGATACAACAAAAATGTTGTATCACTACAACACCAATCTGACAAAATGATATGCATAAATAGTCAGAGTACAGTAACTGAATATAACTTCCAGTATCCACTATACTTGCATATCAACTGATTTAGGATTATAGCTGACCAAACGTTGACATATCTGACAAGTTTTCAAAGTTTTCTTTGCTACGTAGGTGTTGTGTACGGCATGAACAGTATTTTTTTCACTGTGTAGATAACATTTACAGCCCTGTTAAAATGCCAGCGGCTTTGCGGATTTTGACAGGACATGCAGTGAAATCCCAGGTGTCACAATTGCCTTACACACAGACACACATACTAGCCTGGAGTCTACAACTACAGCTAAAGAAACAGGACAGGTTTTATTGGGTTTTTTTTTTTTTTTTTACTATTTTTCTTTAACTGTCCAATGCAGTAAAGTGTTCATCACTGTCACATGAATTGGTCTACCTGCTGCTTACTATACACTGCCAGTCCAGTCTGTCACTTGTGATGAGAATAGACATGCAGAGGGTCGGAAATGCAAACGTTTACACAGTGATTTGACTGGTTAGTGAATTGTTCGTGTACAGAAATCAACTGGATGGTACACGGTACAGAGCAAATGTTTGGCCTATCCATCTTCTAAAGCGGGGGAAATGTTTTCTTTAGACAGATTTCCCTGTTATCGCTGAACTGTCCAGTGTTTGAAAGTGGTGTCCGGACTCAACCGAAATGGTTCAGTTGCTGCTTACATTGTGTGACTGATGCGTCTGTCTTCCCTCGCTAGCACTGGAGTGAATAGCTGTTAGCAATTATGTTGACACAACAGGTGTTTTGATGGCAACTAAGAGGTTGCCATGGCTTTATTATGTGTCTGATTAAACCGCCATGTTGGCTAATGGCTAGCAAGTACTTTTTTAGTATGCTGGAAGAAGACTTTTTTTCCACCTTCAATACCAGTATGGTGCAAATGATGAAAACTGTTTTCAGGTTTTACTGACATGCTATCATCAAAACACTGAGTGAGAAATGAGTAAAATATGAAGCTCTCATCATGCCGAGTGAAATGATCAAATGATGGAATAATGGAATAATGGCAAATAATGGAAAACCACAGCGGTGTGATGCTAGACATGTGTTAACCATCAATATAGACTGAATGTATTGTGTGCAAATGGCAATATTTTTAGCACTGCATGTTACAGTTTACAGTTTGGTGAGTCATTAATTTGTGCATTTGTGTATATGCTGTGTCAGTCTGGCAATTTAATACAAATCCAACAAACAATCAGGAAATAATCTCATCAAATAATTCTCCGACTTCCCTCTTCCAAAGAGTAAACCTTTTTCAGTTAGACCCAATACGCGTTAGTTTCTATATTTGGATGCCCTGGTGCTTTTTCATCCTTCTGCTATCATCTCAGCCACGCTTCTAAATAATATTATGTTCAGCCTGTCGAAAATGGACTTAATGGAACCATTCATATTGAAATGCATTCTAGCATTCACCTACTCTAACTAGGTCTCGAGGCTTTCCTGCATCTTGTGGATTTAGTCGGTTAGTGGAGCACAGAGTGGGAAAATGAGGCTATTTGCATCAAGAACATCGAAAACTTTTCTCATTCAATGACAGGGCTGGGGTAAAGACTCCTCTAGCTAAATATAGCCATGCAGTCATGTGTATGTGTGTGTGTGTGTGTGTGTGTGTGTGTGTGTGTGTGTGTTTGACCTACACTGCTCCTTTGTCCCCTAACAAGCTTGAGAGAAACAAGCTGCATAATAAAATCATTAAACTTGGGGAAGTTAGATCCATTCTGTGCAGCCAAATTACTCAATCTTATTAACCCCCAACACCTAGGATTAATTGTTGTACAACTAAAACTTTGCTCATGTACGCACACACACACACACACACCTACACATACACAGATGCACGTGCACACCACACAGCGTAACAGTATGAGGCGTGGTGATTGGCCTTGTCATTTAGATGGAAAAGATCATAATGATTTCATAATTTTGACCTTGGCCAGAGGCTTGATTGTACACATGGTCCTAATGCGCTGAGGCAAATTATGATTGATATCAATAATGACTCCTGCCAATCATCGTTCATGATACCTCCAGGATGCAGGTGGTGGAAATTGTATTAAGCTAACCAAGTCCAGTGAGAAAAACCGATCCGTGCACATTCACATGTATGGTATGTACAAACGCACATACATGCATGCATGGCCACAAACGGCACACAGAAACGCATTCAAGCAAGTGCACAAACACCCATGCATGCATGGGCGCGAAGCATGCTTCACATGCTCGCAGACATACACACACACGTACATGCATTCTAACTGCCACAGGTATAAAAAAGAAAAAAGCTGGAAGATATAATGAAAATGGATCAATTAATATTAGCCAGTATTGGTTGATTTTAAGCAGGACCGATTCGTCAAGCAGAGTTGGATTGTTCTAGTAGCGATTTTTCTTTTTCTTGCTCTTTGTTTTTGGTCAGAACCACTGCCAAAAAAATTGCTGTCTTTTCATTTGAAAGAGGAATTGAAGGAAATCAGCAGGATCTTTATTCCCCAGAAAGGGAATGGGAGACTGTGGAGACAGAAAGTTTTCATTCAATAACAATATGTTGCATCAAATGAGGCAATACCACTGTTCCATTATTTTTTTTCCCTCTCCGTTTGATGTTTCTGAAATAAGAGCATCACATGGAAATGGCAACACACACAAACACACAGATGAAAGACATTCAAAAACATGCTAAAAGAGGCACAAAAAAACACAAAAGCATATAAGCTTTTGGATTTGAAATGATTGCTGCACAGACTGCAACCAGACATGATTGCTGCACAGACTGGTACCAGACACACGTGGACACATATACCATTGACTTATTGTCTATTCCCCCTAAACACACAATTATTTACTCTCATCTAACATTTTTCTCTCGTTTCCTTATGAAACTACACACACACACACAGGATGGTATGAAAATAGAGTGCGGGTGTTGTTGGTACTTGTGCTCACCCCTGTCCTCCTGTATCCCATGACATGCACCCCATCCACGCCTCCTCTTATTTCTCTGGTGCACTCAGGTGGAAAAGCATTTCATTTGCTAAACAAAGTGGAAGGCTGCCACAACACAGGGGCATAATGGAGAGTGATGGGCGGCCCCCATACCGGGAACCATGGGACAAAGCATAATTACTCCTCCTGCCAACATCGCGGCATCCATCACTTACTGCTGTCTCTCTCTAAAGGCTCTCATCTGCTTCCAACAGGACACAAAGTGTGTGTGTGCTTGTGTGCGCATGTGTGTGCATTCAAGCTTGTGCGCATCTGTTAAAGTTTTTGTGATTGATCATCTGCACGCGTATGTATGCGTGTTCATCCACAGTTTTCTCAGTCTACAGTCTGTTTATGTTTGCGTGCAACTATCGAAGCGAAACCTCAAAGGCAGTCATCTGCGTTGATTAAAAAAATCTGCAACACATCAGCAATATGACTTTCTGAACTTACTAGCATAAAAGATTTTTCGGGGGCAGCGGATATTGATCAACTTATTCAAAGTGTGACTGAACCAACCAACAACAACATGGTGAATCCATTTTGTAGCATGTACCTAGTGCAATGCTCCAGTAATCAAAATAAATTTCCCACGAAGAGCTGTATTTGTCGTCTTAACCCAGAGCTCAAAAAGCTCTCTTTTGTAGAAGCTCACAGACACTGTTGGAGGAACTCTTGTGGACTTCATTTTTAGGACAAAATACATTATTGATGGATAAGGGGTTGGCTTGCCGCATTTTTTACCAGAATATTTATGGAAAGCTAGGCATACGTAGCTCCAACTGGTACATAATTGTGCATATGATGACTATTACCTTTAATTTCTTTTAATAAAAGGCTGTTGCCACTACTGGCTTTGTTTTTATGGTGATCAACTGGATTCAAGATATTTTTTCACTCTGAAATATATGGTCTGAGCTTTTGGTTCATGGACTGACAATATGTCACAGCTATTTACATGTTGAACCCCTCCTGTACAAATGCGATTGACCATTTCATGGTCAAATAAATTCTGGATTTATCTTTTATAATGCAGTTGAGTTTACGTAAGAACAACAATATAGTTTGTAACCTTGACATATATGATGTAATAAGCTCCCACTACGGCAGCTGCCCCCATGGCTTCAATAGGAAAAGGCAGCAGGATGTGAAAGCTGTGTACATTTGAGATAAAACATCATATTGAGTTTTGTCATTAGGTAATAATTGAATGTATGTTCCCTTCCAAAACACATCAGGGATCTCTTAAGGTCTCAATACAGCTCTGGTTAGTGTCAATAAACTCAAATTATAAGTATGGTCAATAGACCTGTGTATTTTCGCACCTTTTTAGTTATCCCAAGCAAGAGTTACTTTCAAAGTCTGTATCTTTAATTGGGCTAATTCCTGCCATTTCAACTGATACTAATGGCACTCCACTTATAATTGTGTCTTGTTTGAACTGTTTTTTGTCACTTCTCAGCGGGTTGTCCTCTGCTTTCTATATTTCAAAGCGTGTCAGTGTTACAAGCAGACAAGTGCAAGTCCTTTTTGAAACCTTAACTTTTTCCTGAACATGCTCTTTTTTTCAGCACTGAAACAGCCACAATGTGCAGCTCCACTAGAGCAACTGGGGAATAGTGCCTTGCTCAAGGGTATCTCAACGGTAGTGGTTGCACTCCTTTATCCAGCCCTCCATCTCTTTCCTTTAGTGTTCTGAATGGCTCTTAAAAGTCTACTGCTACAAAAACTTTTAACTGCAAAATCCATCTTATTTCTTTGTTTTTGTTATTTTCACTGTAACGCTGCAACTCTGTATTTTGTTCTTTGAAAAGCGCCCTATGAAGCTATTGTTATTATTTTGTTTTCATCCTTGTAATCATTTCTGATGGCTCCTTGCAACAATGTCACCTTTTATCCATTTTCTAACATACTCTCCTATCCGTGCAGTGGTAGTGGATGCATAATGCTATTTGTTCGCAATACATTTTGCTTGCTCATTCACCATATGCAAACAGATGTGGTTGCATATTCCTCCTCATTATGGTATGCAGATGACATCATATTCTCGCTTCCTTGTTGCCATCACATTAACAGATTGAGTTGAATCTCTTAAGACCAACACAGCTGGTCTATTACATGGCCTCTATTTTCCAATATCCCTCCACATGTTGCGTTCACTGACAAGATGTTTTTTCCCCCATACTATTTCCCCTTTTCTTTTCAACATTATTTTTCCTACTGTCTCTTGCTTCGTAAATTCTTCAGGTCAGCCATCCCTTCTGGGTGCGTCAAAGCAAAGTGGTCATGAATTTAATTATTTCCTCCCAGCTAAGTACTGGTCAGATGAAAGAAAAGATAGCACAGCTTGATTCGATTGTTCATACTTTTTGTTCTTCATGGGGTGAATCGACAAGTAGTCTACAAGATCACTTTGCAAATCACACATTTGTTCAACCTCTGGGCATAGTTTAAGCATATAAAGACCCTTCCTCCACACAACTACTGTAGCAATAGACAGGCATTTAGTCATATATATACTGCATATATGACACTGTGGCAGACTGGGGGGAGGGTGCGGGTGAGGCGTAGGCTGGATCCAGGGAGAACGCTGACTCAACTCTCTCCTGGATCCAGCCTACACCTCACCAACACCCTCCCCTCAGTCTGCCACAGACACATAAACTAGGGTCTGAGTTAGTAATGAATGGCAAGGATGAATCTTTTGAACATGCACAATGAAAAAACTTTGTTTTTAGAATAGACTACAAAAACAATATGTTCTCAGTCCTCCAGGCTTTGGTCCCACTCAAGGTGGTTAGCTACTCCTGGCTTTATGACTGTCCTCCATCTCTCAAAGCAATTTGAAGCAGCCATCAGAACAGAGCAATTATCCTCCTCTTTCTCCTGGCTGTAGAAATGAAGGATTGACTCATCTAGACTGTCTCAAGGGGTCTATAGCTGTCCAGGCTGGAGACACCTTCTCACCAATTGTCACCTTTCTCCCGGCATCATTAAATCTTGCTGAGCCACACACAACGTTCTGGCCCACCACTGCCGCTGACATTCTCCTCAGCAGGGACACCCATTAAATTGTAAGTGGTCAGTAAAGGTCAACAACTGGTTTACTCCACAATAAGTTGGTGCATATTACAATTAGATGGCCTGCTCAATATATTAAAAGATATCTCAAAATTGCAACGACTTCTCCATGTATTAAATCCACTAGGCAACTTTCAATTCAAATAATTTCAGTTGAATTTGTGTCTGTTTGTTGTATTGCACCTTGGTGCAATTCATGTTAATTAGATTCAGTTAAGTTCCTAATTTAATTACCTTCCTCTGGTCCTGGTTATGAGAGTGAAGAAAGAACTTTCCCAAAGGGCCTTTATTATGAAGATCGCATGGACTC
>CABFOQ010018957.1:57880-72933 GCA_900660455.1 Gephyroberyx darwinii
AAGACGCTTAAGTTACATTACCTGCCAGTGTGGTAAGCAATGCTCTTGTGTCCGAGTCTGTGTTCATAGCCCAGAAATAAATTAAGTGAGAGAGGTGTCAAACTAAGTTCAAGAGAGAGAGAGAGAGAGAGAGAGAGAGAGAGAGAGAGAGAGAGAGAGAGCACGAGAGAGTTGACTCGGCACAGAGTGCAAAATTTTCAGTGGGGACTCGGCTCCCACATCGAAGCATGGCAGCTCTCAGTGAGCTCTCGCTGGCAAATAATGACCTCTCACCCACTGATAATATACCATTGTGCACCAATGGGGGATTTCAAGTCAGTCGCTACAGTAACTGTTGCAGAGTGGCTTAAGATCTTGCAAGCACACACAGATAGTCCCCTCGGCTAATGGTGGATTTTCCTGTTCCAATTCTGACTGGTTGATATTTGTCGAAACCTACAGTGGGGTCCAGAGTCCACAACCAAGAACTCTTTTGTTTCAGAATTTATCAAAAGCGAATACAAATTGTTAATCAATTGATATTTCTCAAACAAGATTACATCATTTTCCAAAATAATTGACTTAATAATTCAAAATATTTTTCAACAGAACTCCTTTTCCAAAGTTAAAGCAGTAGCAATAGAGAACCATATTAATTCAGTCAATATCTGCTATTAGCCGTTAAAAGACTAATTCACACTGTGTATTAGGAGCATACATGTGTTAATATTGAAACATGTGGTGTGACAATTTGAGAAAACCTTACGAACAAGACAATTCAACAAGTCACATGAGCATTTCCCAAAGATCTAAAAAAGTTCTGAATCATAAAGTTGAAAACAGTTCTTGGTAGTGGACTCAGACCTTTGGACCCGCACTGTATGTCAGCTGGCTTGATGTACCAGATGGGGTTTACCACCAAGTTAAGATAGTTTTGTGGAAACCTGTCTGATTGCATGGCAACTTGCACTGACACTAACTGAACTGTCCTGATGCAGTAAAACTTTTTTGGTGCTCCAAGTATGTCAAACACCCCATATTTGCCCCTTGTGGGGGTACGAGTTCTAATCCTCCATTTTTCGTGCAACATTCAAGCAAAACGTGGCCTTCGCCCATCATTGGCAAAATGTCAAAACAGTTTCCCCCCCGAAGCGATGAATTTCAATACGGCGTTGTTGGTTCGCTTCATATCCCATGTAAACTGTTTCTTGTGCTTTGGGTTGTAACAGAGTGTTAAGGTTAACAGTCTCTTATGCTTGTATTGTGCACATTTTAAGGATACTATTGCCCGCCGTTGCCCCATAAACTGTAAATCATAGCGATGTTGAACGGTAGGCTGCGTTTCTCTCCAACTCATAGAGGTAAATGGAGGTTTGTAGAGCATGACGAACAGTCGGAGAGCGCCTTTTGCTATTGTCCGTGCACGCGCACATTTTCATTCCTGCAAACTGTCAAACCCTCCCCCCTTGCACACACACACACACACACACACGCTTGCTTGCTTCTGAAATGGCCCTCTGAAGGGCCCTAGCTGTGTCTCTCGGGCCACAGTTGTGTGATTTATGCCCTGGTGAAAGCCGTCTCTCTATGGACTGTGTCGGACTATGAATGTCAGTTCCAAGCTGTGCCAGATCCCATCAATCACTGGAAAAACAATCTGACAGCAGGACTGAGTTCAATCGCAGGTTCTCATTCGCTTCCTCAAATCTCTTTCAGCCTGCTCAAAATAATGTCAAGCCTATAAGTGCAACTGCATCCTGTACACTATGAAGAAAACTTTAAAGCGTGGCAGAATTTTTCACTTGGTTTGGGAAAAATAATATTTTACGACTGACTTGTTACTATAAAATGGACATTTTTGCAGTGTAGGGAATGGGTTGTAAATGTGTTTGGCATTAGCATTATGGAAGCACAGGATCTTGATGTGTTGATGTGCTGATGTGTTTATAGGATGTCAACATTTTGGAGCCACATAGAAATCTCTCGAGATGCACATGGATCATCCAGGTACTTACATATAGCTAACAGCTAGCAAGACACTGTTGATGTTTCAAAGTTGTTATTTTGTACCATTTCACAGGGTTTTAATAGTGGACACAGCCAAATACGTAAAAGCTGACATGCTAGCAAAGATACTAAGTAGATGTTTAGATGTTTCACCGGCGATCTTAAACATATAGTGAGGATGGGAATCTACAAGCTGGGGAAAAGTGTCTAGCCAGCTGGCATTTTTACTTTTAGTCCCACCTCTCCTTGTGTATTTATTAAATCTACCCACCTCTCCATCTTTCTCTCTCTCCATTTTCCTCTCTATCTTACAGTGCATTAAGGTGCTCCCTGAGGCCGAGAGTGCAAATATGGTCTGATGTCAAGGGAGCCAGAGCGCTGTTGATCTCTGTCTGTCTATTTCTCTCTCTCTGTCTCTCTCTCATCACATCATGACTGAAACAGCTGTCCATCAAAATATTATCCATAAAATTACCCGCCAAAAGACGATTATGTGAATTAGTGAAAAAACAAATCGAAGTAGTGGGCCTGTATTATCTGGCTGAGTTGCAATACCAATAAAAATGTTCATTGTCCATTAATTCATATAACATAAAGCAGATAAGACAATTACAATGCATGATATATTTACAGTTCATCATTTAATATATTCTGTGGAGAATGTGCATGTGCAATAACGATTGCACATTGCTCCTCATTTTGCCCACTAAAAATGTGACATTGTTAGATGCTTTTTATGACAAATATATTTGAAGAGTTTATTCCCAAGGTTCAAGCTCTCTATCCAATCCATTACTGTAATTCATTCAATGTCTGTGAAATATCAAGGATCCAGCCTGCAAAAGTCATTTTGTCAATCAAGGACCAAAGTAACCTAATGATCTTTAAAAAAATTTAAAAAAAAAACTAAACTAAATCATTTTTTGAGAGCAGCTGTCACTTTATTCCAATGGTGGATATCTCATTGTAGAATTAAAATCACCTGTCACTTACTAACAATCAAGTCAAAGAATCATATTCCCATTTTTGGTTAAAGTGTTATAGGAGATTTATATGGATAAGCTACAATATGCAACTTTTTGCCTCGAGGCAGCAAAGTGGATTGCAAGTTCAGGCCCCAACACGTCACTCATTTTGATGAGTTCAATAATTAAATAATTAAATAATTATTGATTCCCCTGTTGCCCAATGAGCATTTCAGAAGCGTGAAGAAAGAACAGCTACAAGCTACACCAACTGTATAATATTTGCTTGAATAATTGTTAAGTGAAGCAAAGTGAAGTAAGACTGTAATGAATAAGCAAGTAGACACAAAATTGTTGAGTCATCAAGGCGGTTAATGAGTGCTCACATTAACTCTGGTAGCATTGTCTCGCTAACAATCTGCAGCAAGGAGAGCTTGCTGAGACATGGCTACCTAGCTAATGCTACAATGACCAACTCACCTTTGGACCATCTGCCTAGAATATGTTTCTGTGCTGTACATATTGCAATGAACAAACATGCATGCATACTTGGCAGCCAGATATTGGAGGAGTTACTAGTTAAATTATGTTATGCATTGTGTGAGTGCTGAAGTGACTGAATAGCTGTATATTTAATCCAGCCCTTGAAAATGCAGTACTATAACATCATCTGAGAACAAATTGATGTTTTTTTTCTTGACATCTGTCTGTCCTATGACTGCCCTAAATTGTGATTCCACATCTTTTAGTGACTTTTAAGTCTGTGAAATATTTTTCATTATTGACTCACAGGCGGTTTAAGGGAGAGAAACGGCAGATGATGAAAAGGCACTCAGATATTCAAAGGTTCTTCATAACAAAGACAAAGAGGGATACAGAGCCAGCAAGTGAAAGAGACAGCCACAGAATAGGCATTCAGACAGAGCAAAGTGATGATGAGCAAATACCAGTGTCTGCTACATTGTCTGCATGTCAAGGTATGTCCAAGATTACAGGTCAATTTGAGTCAATTGTAGCTGGTCTAGCTGAGGCAGGTCAGCTTTTGTATGAAACCTTCACCTATAACTCTTTTTACTTTGATAACTCATCAATAAAAAGCATATCAGTGACTGATCCTTTTTTCATTCCACCGGGGAGTCTGTTTCCAGGCTCTCGTGTCCCGACAGCACTTCAGGGTAGGGCTAGTTTTGACACTACAGCCTTAGATCAATCAAAAGTTAACACAAATGCAAAAAATAATATCCAACCAATTTCCAACCAACACATGCAGTTCACTTCATTGTCTCCCCAGACCCTACAAGTGACAAGCACCAATCAGATGATTCTGAGGAGGAAAACCTCCAGGCATCTGCATGTCAGGGCGTTTCGACACCTCCCACTACATCCAGTCCCCAGGTGTCTGCACATCAGAGCACATCATGCGCCGATGGTGACAGATACACTGCAACACGTCCCACAACATCTGGACCTCATGGTGTTATTGTTTTAGTTTCATTTCATCTTCGACAGCATTCTGACTGACTGAGGTGTCGCAGAAAGTTCAATATCAATGATAATTGACAGATCGGGGTAGGATTCAAACTTTCCTTGTCCACTAGGTTTGACCTGTGGTGCCATAAAAACTGATTTTTTAATGACTTTTAATGAGATGTCTTTTCTCTGATGACATGTTTTTTCACTTAATGTATTATTTATTACCACGACACCTGGATAGACCACATGAGGTGTTGGCGCTGAGCTGTTTTGTTTTGTTTCTTTATTTTTTAAGTGTCTCACAGTCCCCTGCTGCAGGGCCAGCACAGCCTATCTTAAATATATATCCCAGAACACTTGCTGTTTTGCATGCAAAATACTTTGGCTTACCGTGTGCATCAGAATGTACCTTGACTTCACAAGAGGGATATCCAAAACGGAAAAAGGAAATATATACTGATGGGAGACTAAAGGCACAATATAACTGTACATATATTAAGACTGTAGCAGAGGTGCTTCTCTTAACAGCAACAATATATTCCCCTATGGGGTCACCGTGAGTCTGAGGAAAGCATAAAGAAAATGAAAGCAGTTGGAAATGCAATACCAGCGATACAGATTCTCAGTGTCTTGCACATATAGTACGGTATACAATCATCAATGAAATACAGCAAAGTATTCTCAGTCATTGTAGATGAAAAAGAAAGACAAACTGTCTTTAAGTTCTATAGGTACTTCTGTAATGGTGCAGTCCACAAAAGTTTCTTGGAGTTTCGAGAAGCAGCTACATTCAATGCCGAGGGACTTATTGAAAGAAAGCATACAATGTCTGGAGAGGTATGCTTTAAAACAGGGTAGATCTGGTAGGACAGCGTTACGATGGGGCTTTGTGATCAGTGGAAAATACCCAGGGGTGGCAGCAAGTATCAAGGCAGAAGGTAAACACGTTTTCCAGACACTGCAGTGCTTGCTGTGTTAACCTGTGAAGTCAGTCCTTTAACCAGAATGCTTCTTTTCCCTGCTGTAGAAACTGTGTATGTCTTTGTCTGCATCTTACATACAACAGAAATGACTCTCTGCAAAAGAAGATGTATCTTCCCATGCACCCATAGAACTGACATCAAGTGGTAATGTTGAAACCTGCTGTTGTGTGGCTGCTTCACGAGGTAGATGGAGAAAACAGTGGGGGCAGAACTATAGACGAACAGGTCTTACGCACTCAGATAGACTTCCCTTTTACTAGTCTTCTTGCAATGTTTAAAATAGAGAAGATGCTTCAGTGGCCCTCTATAAACATGGCTAAGGCTTGGGTACCTTGAAAGGTGCTATTAAATGAAAGCTATTATTATTATTATTATTATTATTATTATTAAGGCTGTAGATTTAGTTGAGGCACTTCAGGACACACTGCAAGGCTGCAGAAGTGATTCTACCTTTGATAAGCTGTGGGCAGATGCAGCAAAGCAATGCAATATTGCTATGTCTGCTATGAGTCATTATACATGCAAACAAGGATATTTTCATATAAGCATATTTCATCCCATTTTGGATAATACAAGTACAGACATAAAGAGACATTTTGAAATGACGTAGGGTATAAAATCATCCTAATACCCTAGTCTTCTGAAAGAGGAGACAGTATTCAGCTTTGCTCAAATCTGTGGATGTGATATTAATGACCTGAGGCATGAGGTGCATCAGGCAAGGGCGGGTTTTGCATCGGAAGGCCCTCAGTGGCACTGAGCTGTCTAGTGTTTTAGAGTTTACAGTCTTCTTAGAGCCTTACAAAGAAGTCTTCTATCAGCTTTTCTGCTTGTGCAGAATAGCGACGGCTTTACCAGTAAGCAGTGCTGCCTGTGAGTGCGGCTTCACGGCACTGAAGATGATTAAAACCCATTTGCACACCACCATGAACGATGATGGACTCAATAATCTTGGGGTGCTTAGCAGTGAGTCAAGACACTTGACTAAGATTATTTTGTCAAATGTTTTCCAGCCACTAAACAAAACAGAAGAATCTCACTGTTTCAAAAGTAGCAATGTGGTTGTGGTTGAGATACAAAGATAGCTAGTACTTGACATGGACACCTTGAATGTACTTCTGTGCATCTTATTTATTTGACACTTCAAGCTAAATTGACAGTCCTTGTACATGTCATGGTACATGGTCTGTAAGTGATTCATATTCTGAATGAATACTGTCATTTAACCTTTATATGCAACCAGTGGGAAATGACTATATAGCAACTACCATACTTGGTCACATTTTATTTTGATAGACCAATGTTGAAACTAACTATCAAGTGACACGAAAAAGTTACTGATTTTCAGGCGATAGAATTGTGTCAAGATTAGTCTATAGGTATTCAAAGTCTGGATTAGAGTTAATCCTAGCTGTAGAAATAGAGTCTGGTTAGGGTTGGGGGTAAGGCTAGTTTAAGGTTAAGGTCAGGGTTAGATAGTCTGTAGTGATGCAGCATGACTGTTATCAATATTGGACTATCCACATAAAGTGTCCCCCTTTATTTTATTGAATAACAATACTAACTTGCTAAATGAATTAGGCTGCATCAACGTGTCAGATTCTATTACTATAAAGACTTGAACATAATGGAAATCGGCATAATGCAAAGTAAGCCAGATACACTGGAACAAAAATAGCATTTCTAAGCTTGTGGAACCGGTGCAACCTTTAAACCAAGAACTGGGCCAGGCCTACAGCTGTCACTGGGGATCCATTTTATACTCTATAAATATTTATTCAACTATAGTAGGCCTGAGAAAACAGTCTAAATCGAGAATTTCCAGTACATTGTGAAATCCAAGTTGACTCTCTGAGTAGGACTTGCCAATGGATAATAATAATCTCACAAACTTCACATCCCAGTCTAACGCTATAGTGGAGAAGCAGCCATTAAAGGTAAACATATCTATCTTCAGGTTCAGCATGAATGTGATGATTTGAGACTCATCTGATAGCTAGGACACTGTTTACTTATAGTATATTCATCTACTCCATACCAAGGACTCAGAGTAATTTAGAGCCCATTGTATCCTCGGCTGAATCCACACAGAGCTACAATAAAATTCAATGAGGTTGGAAAGAGACACTGACAATAACGCAGTAATAAGAGTCTGATGGTGTTTATGGGTTGCAGACGCGCAGCACATCTACAGTTCATCACGCAGTAAGAATTTATGACTACATACTAAAAATTACTACTTTTAGCTTAATCCATCCAAATCCTTCCATCACCCTGTAAATGAGTGGGACCATGAATACAGGTCACTGTACTCAGTGCTGTGTTATGTTTGCTCTTCTATTTTTCAAATATGGTTGAAAATACACTTGAGTCTGTCTGCATTCTATCCTTATGTTACCACTGTGTCATTTCACATCCATAATATCAGTATCAAAAATGTCACTTTGCAACCACTTCAAGGAAAATTTCACCCTCAGATACTCTTATATACCATTCATCTGTGATGTTGAATGCAAGAGTTATTTTGTGATGTTTTGGAATTTCCCTTTTATTTTATGCACATTATCTCAACCTGCCTTGTCTACTTCTACTTCAGTTAGTGATTTCCTACATTTCCCACAATGTCTTTTGACCCCAGAGAACTTGCTGCTCTAGCATTCATGTCTTGTCAAGTGGAAAGATAGGAAGATTCACACCTTCACCTCATCGGGAATCCCTTGGCTATTTCTAGCTAGCTCCATAGCAACAACTCGTTAACAAGTTCCCTCATTAGACCTCAATTATCATCAGCTGTGGGTGTTACGCGTAGGTGGAGAAAGTGCTTGTTAGCAGTGGAGAAAAACGGAATCACCCGAAAACACAACATGTCTCTGCGCTGCCTTGTGGATTATTGAGGATACTGTCAGTGGAGAAAGTGGTATCTCTTCCTCTTCTACGATGGATTTCTTCTTGTATGATTGTTGAACGTCGGTGCAAAATGGTGAGTCTTGAAAGAAGCCCTTGTTCTTTGAGTCTGCTTGACTGACACCAAAACTGCCGTTTACCGGTAATGTTATAGATCATTGACAGTTTTTCTACTATTAAACTCCATTTTAGCTGCACTGGAAATATCTTGACGTGACGTGACGTCATCTACGTTTGGCCAGTTAATCCCAGGAATATGAAAAATACACCACCAAAAAACAAAATGGACCCAGAAATACAAGGTACATTGCCAATAGCTGTTTGTTTTTGTTTTTTATTTAAGTTAATCTTCTAAGTTTTAAGAGTTAAAAAATGTTAAGGTCAAGCCTTACACCCCCGCCGGACCACTTCGCTCTGCTGTCTGATTTGTTTAAATGAAAAGTAGGTAGCTAACTTATGCACTTACGATTTCTGGTCACTAGTAGTTCTCTTGCCTACCTATATTGAATGCACTTATTGTAAGTCTCTTTGGATAAAAGCGTCTGCTAAATGACTGTAATGTACTGTAATGTATACACGTAATTACACATAGTCATATATGACCAAGTGTTTGGCATGATTAAAACCTAAAACCTCACAGTGCCTGCAGGCATGTGTATTTACCTACGTCGAAATTTTCCACCTAATTTTTATTTGTAATTTTTAACTGAGATAGCATTTTCACCAAAGCCCTCTCTCTTTGGTAATCACATGTAAATAGATTAACAAATCCCAGACTGCCTGTGCCCTTGCTTACAGACGTGACACTTGGGCAAAACACCTTACACTCCAGTGGAGTCTGGTGAATGTGTAACTCCAGTGACACCCTCTTTCTCACCTGTGTTGTCGATGCAATAAGTTTGCGTGTGTGAGACACATAGTCACAGAGTGGGCGACACACACCTCCGGCCTCATCCGTCCTTTAAGGGACCAGAGAGAGTAGGGGTGGGAACAGGCCGTAGGGAAAGAAACATTTCAGAGCCAGACTGACAGTTATTTCTTACTTTGGCACCAGAGCCACGGATAGAAAGAGTTTAGCATCCCAATCGGATTCTGCTTTTCAAACTGAAACCTATTAAAGTGATAGTCACACCTTTGGTGCTAAGCAGCCATTGCTGGAGTGTTTTTGCACTACACTTCCCAGAGATTAGAGGAATTTCTGTATACGAAGTTTGAGTTTCTGCAGGTGGTGTTTTCTTCTGTGTCTGTTCAGCCATGGTGGCTATAGCTGCTTATGCTTCCAAACAAACCGCTGTTGCTTCTGCCAGTAATGTAAAATGCATCACTTCCTGTGCAGCAGAGGATTTTTCTGCTTGTTGTACAAAGATTTTTATCCCTTTAAGGAAATTATACTACAAGTAGACTAGATAAGTATAGTCTGACAGCTTCTGTGAAGAATCAATGGATGCCCATGGTTTGAGATAATAGGCAGCTAAGTAGGTTACTTTTGGTTGGCTACTTCTACTTCCATGTAATCCAATGCAATGTTATTAAAACACTGTTCAACCATTTGAAAAGCCAGCACTAGAAAAACAATCCACAATAATTGAAATTACATTTTCCTGAAATTGAAGCTAAAACACACCGCCAGTGGAAACACATTTTTTATGAGAAACACATTTTGACCCAACACCAGGAAACAGTTATCCGACACTCAGTGTTCAGAACAATAAATGTAGCAAGTGTAAAAGCTTTCACAAACTGGGTAAAGGTTGACTCACTACCATATTATTTAAAGCAGTGATAAGGAGTATCAAAATGTATTCATGCAAAAATGTCACTGATTATTACTTTATTCACCAGGTACATTCATATGTATTATGCTTGGAATTAACCTCGGTATGCTGGTGCACGTAACACAAACCCACCAAAGTGTGCTTATGGGCAACAGGGCTGTGTAGTGAGTAGAGGCCGGGGTTGCCGGGGGAATCCATAAAGTATCACATTATCATTAACAGACCTAAACATACATTTACAAAGAGTATGCTGTACACAATATGCGTGGTTATAATATCTACAAATTGAATCGGCACAGAAATTTGAAAGTTTTAGGGGGATTCATGTTGGCTGTGTAATCCTGCTGCAGGGTTGCCTTGCTCAAGGGCACCTAACGGCATTGGTTAAGAGAGGAAGCTTATTCACCATGAAAGAGGCTAAGGAACTATTTTAAAAGACTATTTTATATGAAAGAACTTTAGTTTAAATGTGTGAAAAAGGGAGAAAAAGTACCCTGGTGTTGTTCGCATGACTACGAATTATTCACTGTTGAGTTTTTTTTCTAGTCTCATCAGTGTATTGTGTCAAATAATGGGTATATTTTCCTACAATGGCTGCTGTTTCTGTCAGGAAATCAGAAATATGCTCTTTATCAGTAGGGAATAATGGCTGAATGACAAGGCAAAGAAAGAATGAAGAGATTTAACAGTAGCCGAGAGCACAAACTGTCCAATCCAGGCCTTCTGTTCACCTTTAGAAAGTGTGTGTGTCTTTGTGTATGTGTTCTGGGCTCTAGCGGTCTAGGCTTTGTGTGTGTGCATTTGCATTTCTGTGTGTGTGCAATGTGTAAGAAGGATGGACCTCAGGGGCAGATGAGGGATTTGGTGTGTGGGAGAGACAGCGTCAGCAGTCAAGGACACTTAAAGACAGACAGGCAAACATGAATGCACACACACACACAACACAGCGGTGAGTGAAGAATCAACACAGGACAGTGTTAGGTCCCAGGGGTGGCGAGAATAAAGGAGTGCTAACCTGGGAATGAAAGAACATGCAGGCTGTGAATAGGAAACCGCAGAGTCACCTTCAAACGGATACCTTTGACTTTATCCCTGGCTTTCTTTTTCTCTCTCTTTCACACATACATACACATGACACACACATTCACTTGCCCCAGTGCTTATATATTGGGACAACAGAGTGGCCTAATGGTTGAAGAAACCAATCTTCAACCAGATGACCAGGTTCAAGCGCTGTGAGTCCCGACCAGCTCCAAGGGTGCTGTTCTGTAACCGACCCCGTGCTCCCACCCTCCCCGGAAGTGAAAAGAGAATTTCCCTACGGGTGTCACATCATTAGATTGCTTATAATTCAAGAAAACCTCTATGGCTCTCCTACACGTACCAGCAATTCAAGTGAACCTGCAACTCAGCCTAAACTGCCTGTGAGGATGAGGTGCTTAAGTGGAAATGGTTGGCCTTGATGCATGGTTAATAAGGTATATAATGCTGCCTTCAAGTGCTCCTCGTAAGCTCATACGTCCGTGTTATGAAGCTGTAAATACAACAGTGCATTTAACTGCTTTTGGTTGGAAATAATAACAAAGAGGAGCCTGCAAGAAAGTTATTTTGTGGTTGTTATAATTTAGAAATCAAACCACACAGAGCTACTTTGTGCTGCAGCAGCAGAATAAAAAGGAGAAACATGAATGTGTGACAAGCACAAGTAAAAGGATGAAAATAGAGACATACAACAAATGTGATTATTTAGATACAGTAGAATATCCCAACATGACATATAATAACTAGGACTGCAAGCAGACTATATCAGGCCATAACTAAGAGTTAGGAGAAGATGAATATGAAAGATGGCGGGAGAATTAAAAACAAGGACAAAGAATACTTTAGGAACCGTCAAAAGTAGTTTGAACTTATAGTAAACTAAAGTAGTAGATTACAATACAAACCACTCTCATCTGTACATTTTCAAAATGCTGAAAAAATGACTGCGGATTGTAGGACACGCTATTCATGATATAAATTGGTTTTAATCAATCCCTTAAAATATCAGAAGTCACATATTTGCACTGGTGCATGAGGATGTGTCATGCATCTTCACAACCACCCGGGAATCAATCTCACAACCTTTGGTGCCAATGGCAAGTCCTGAACTCCAGCCAGCTGAGAAGTGGGTGGACTAGCAGTTGTTTCACACTATGAGCAAGAGGTAATGTTTTCAAAAGTTTAGAAATGAAGCCACCAGAGGCACAATTATTATTTTCCTTCCTTGTGAGGGCAGAATACAAAATCATCTCAAAAATTCAGTTTTAAAGAAAGCATTCTGATAATTGCCATTCTTTCTACAAAATGTCAATGTATTTTTGTCCTGGGCCACCCCTGGGTGTAATTCAACATTTTGAAATGCAATGGACAAAGAGCAATGACTGATGACTGACAATATATTATTTGGTAATAAAATGTGATAAATTATTAAATGTAGCTTAGAGGGAACATTGGTCTTGAATACACCCCTTATTTGAATTCTTTAGCTTTGTTTTACAAATACATTTCTGGCAATTATTGTTTGATCTTTGCTCTTTATTACAATGGTAAAAACAACAAGATCACATGTGGTCTCACATGGCAAGTTTAACACCTTGTTATACCCGGTCGACACCCACGGCTCTCTGTAAAGTAGACGATGTGTCACTCACATTCAGTAAACAGCTGCCTATGGATTTTTTTTACTCCAGCTGTATATTGTTCCAACTCCTTGCTTCATCAGAAGCGATCATAGAGGATAAAGGAATAAGGGTAAAGGGTAAACAAACAACATCGATATACAGTAAGGGTTAGAGAAACAATACTGTTCCCTCAACAAGATCTGTCATAATGTTGAACATGTTGGAAATAATGTTGAGTTAAGGATGACAGTGAATGACTTATGCTGCAATGTTACTGTGTTTTTGTGTGCCTGTTATTGTTTCAATACTCAATCAAGGCATATTGCCAGTTGTGACAAAGTTCAAAGGAAGCTGCTACACTTTCATGACTACTTTCAATTAAAGGGAAAATGTGTCATGCTCAACTGACACCCTATTTAAACAGCTATTTGTTTCAGTTATATTTAAATGAGTATAAATCATATGAAAGTATATGTATGTTTGTGTAAAGTCTGTTGAACAAAGCAGGGCAAACATTTAATGTACAAGTGTGTATGGAGGAATACTTTGTAAAAAAAAATTGGTCCATTTTCTTATGCAATCGTATTTCTCTCCCATTCATTTCAAATGTTCTATGCAGCATTTCCCAGTGCTGAACTATGTCTGCTGTAAGAATAAGAAAACAAAACTAGTCCATTAACCATATGCTAGAACGGCCCCCGACTAGGGACTCCTAGTCTTGTTATTTACTAAGATTGAATACTCCATAACCAAAAAGCTGATGTTTAAAGATGCTCTATCTTCCAGTGACTATAACTGTTTGAAATGAGGGCAGCATTAACAGTGCTGTAAAAAAATATTTTTTTTTAATTCTGCAATTGGACATACAGTTCTTTATCTATAAAGAATTGTAATTTATTCTCATGGATATTCAACATTTATTAAGTGAGAACAGTGTACAGTACCATTAGTCAGACATTTTAATGCACTGTGAGCTACATTTTTGAGAACTTAAAAACCCTGTGGATCATCTAAAAACCCTGTATGGAAAGTTTGGCGGCATTTCAATGGAAACTGTGAGAGGAGTACTGTTCTCCCTCAATGTCCTCTCAGTGAGTCTATACTGAGTTCAACAGGCAGCTAAACCTCTTATTCCACTGAGGTCCTCCAAAGAACAATCAGGTGTGTATTTTGGCAGGTTTAATGAAATAAAATTGTGAAACTGCAATATGAGAACACACAGTGTACAACAGTATTTAGTATACAAACAGGAATGTAGGCTAACAAAATAAGTATAAGTATGTAATTAAACAAGTTAAGTATCTCTATACAATATATCTGCAGCATTTATAGATTACATTTAACAAATAAGTATTTTAAAGGTAAGTAGTGTCTCTTCTTTTCCAGAGAACCGGGGGATACAGCAGTAACTTTCTATTTGTAACTGTTAAATGTTGTAAAAAACTATATAATTCTGAACTAAATGTCACTCACTGAAAATGCCATCAAAGGGGTGAAGCAAACAAAAAGAAGTAAATAGAAAGATTGTAGTAGCTGATATTCAAACTGACAAACTGACGAACATTCTGAGTAGTCTTCTTCTACAGACTGTTTTCACAATTTCCTACACAATAATAGCCAAAGAATGAGTATATGCATCATAAACCAACCAGGAGAGACACAGCCTCGTCTGTTAGCAATTAAAGCTAAGCCTCCTACTGACATCGATGAGGTAAACAAGGTGATAATACAAGTTAACACCACTGAGGAAACTTGGGGTGGAGGATCTTAAGAGAGGACCGCCCCTTGAGAAGTCTCCAGCCAATATATAATGATTTCGTTTGTTGCGCTCCTTATCAGTCAAACAAAACACATAGCCCTAACCTGCAAAAAATGCCAATGCTAATCTGCCTGATAGCAGCTAACCTACTAGCAAATTCAGGCCGCCCAGGGATCTTGAAAAGGTGCTAACCCCAGAGTTTCTGTGCATAAGTAATGGTCTGAGATTAGACCTTCGCGATAAAGGTCCTTATCATGCGCCGCTACTGGGAACTGTGGGGAGAGAGTTCACCTCCCCCAGACGAACTCCTCTAATGATTCCCTTCTTGCAGTGGTAATTAAACCCATTGCCCATTGTCTTGATTCATTAGCTCCACAACTTGGTTTGCCAACCTTGATCAATTACGTGACCACCTATCTCAGCCAAGCTCTTTAGTAAACACTCTCACGTAGCTTTGTCGCCGTGTAAGTGGCACCGGATAGGCTGGGTGGGTGTGTGTGTGTGTGTGTGGGTGTGTGTGGAGGGGGGGCATTATCATTCCAAAC
>CABFOQ010018960.1:6479-17033 GCA_900660455.1 Gephyroberyx darwinii
ACACACACACACAGCCACCCTCTGCTTCTTGTAGCTCTCGTACATCTGTCTGACCTGGAGAAGATTAGATTGAGGCACTCCAGGTAGAGTTGGTATGTGTGTGTGTGTGTGTGTGTATGAGCACTGTCTAGGGAACTCAGTTGATTTAATCTTCCCTCTCTGTCCCTTAGAAGACTATAGCTGCGGTGAACACATCCTCCCCCACACATTTTAAAGACTTCATTTGAATCTACTGAATTAAGGTATAATTTACATAAAATTCAAATATCAAACGCACACACACACACACACGCACACACACACACACACACACACACACACACACACACACACACACACACACACACACACACTGCACGTACACACATTCAAACACACAGTGAGGTTTGCATCCTCAGGCTCTGCTGCCCTAACAGAAGACATTTCACTCTGCAGCCAAACCAACACTTTCCCATTCTCTTCTCTCTCTCTCTCTCTCTCTGTATCGCTCTCTCTTTCCTTTCTCTCCTCTTTCTATCAGACTCCTCTGTCTCCATCTTTCTCTCTCTCCTCTCTTCGCTCTTTTTCTGTCAGGTTCAATAAAGGTGTCTCTTTCTCTCTCTTTTCTCTCTCTCTCTCTCTCTCTCTCTTTCTCTCCCTCTCTCTCTCCCTCCCTCCTTCTTCTCAGTTGGCACCACAGTAAAACTCCTTTAGCCTTTGAGTATTTCCTCCCTCAGGTGGGAATTCTTCCAATGTCTCTCTCTTTCTCTCTCTCTCTATCACTCTCTCACACACACACACACACACACACACACACACATACATGCTTTGCCTGTGTGAAGTGGTCAACATCACAGCATGTCTGCTCTGTTTCTGTCTCAGTACAATGGACAGCTGCTGTACACACTAATTTCTGTGTTTAACTGGAGTATGGCTAGCCTGCGGTGTGTGTTTGTGTGCAAATACACATGTGTGTGTACATCTGTATACATCTGTGTATGTATTTGGCTACATGTGTATGCATGTGCTTCTGTGGTTGTGTATAATTTCTGCAAAATTCACAGTAGCCATGAAGAAATCAATCAAATGAATGAGATAAATAAGTGAATAAGCTTGGAGCGAGCCAGCTTCCTCGTGCCAATGCATCCCACAATGCAACACACAACTAAGACTACAATAGAGTCGTTTCTGTGACAACATGCTGGAGTTTGGTCACCATTTTTAGATTGTTGCTTATACAGAGAAATGGATAAGAAACTAGATATGAAACTGCCTGTAATCCTACTACTAATACTACCGATACTACTAATACTACTACTACCACTACTCCTGTAATCCTGTTTATATGTATTGCCATTATACTTAGTATTATCCAGTGTATATAATCTTCCACTGCTCAAAATGTTTGCACATGCTATGCACCTTTAGCCTCACAAATCCTGTCTATGCGTCATAATGCTCATACTTGTACTTCATCCTACTCACTATAACTACCTAATGACACACTTAGCCACATACCGCTGCACTCACCTTCGCCCATGTACACCTGCCTGAATGCACAATGACTAAATGCTTGGTGTATTTCTGTAGGCTGATATGTATAGTCTACTGAAGTTGAGATCCTGTGGCTGCAACATGTCCTATACAGACAGAGGAAGTTACATCCTGTGAGGATTAGATGTGTGTAATCCCATACACACATGTGTGCACAATACAATCAAAATAATAATGATACAAAATAAATGTCTGCACCCAGTCAGCAGTAGATATTTATCATTCATAACACATCATCGAGGAGGTGAGAATATATCTGAGCTAGATAGGAGCTCTTAGCACCTTCCTACCAGTGGCTGTTGAGTAGGGGGGTGTACTGTGAACCCATCATCAAATACAAGCCTGCTTCCCACAATAATGTGTCAGTGTAACCATTTATATGAGTCTTCAAATCCATCCAGTACATGCATCTATCTATCTATCTAATCATTTCATTCATCAAGTAAAGGAATTTGTCTTGGGGACATTTGGTCTAGGGGCACACTGACAACCAAGATAGCAAAACAGCATAACTCATAGTAAAAGGACAACAAGACTTCCAATGAGCAATGGGGCTAGTGCAATACATACAGATACTCTATCATAACCATTCCACACCATGCATTTAGCATGTAATCACTACGCACACTCAGGCAGGATGACATGTGGTTGCAGCTGTACAGGGTGGTGGTGAGTATCAACGGTGGCGTACAATGAGGCATCGGCATGAAATGAGTAATGAGCATTATGGAGCATGGGCATAACCCCCGAAGCTAAAAGCGGGCATAGCGTGCAAAGACTTGTGCAGACATGGTGAGTGGTGCAAGACTGTGTAAACAATTCTGGGTAGCATGAAGTAAAATGGTAGTGACATTAACAGTAGTGGGATAACACAGTAATCACATCCATTTCTCTGCCCCCATACCCGCCTCTCTTACCACCCTCCACATGGTGCAGCGTTCACCACCTATTATTCTATTACTATTCTATCATTCTTTCACTTTGTCTCTCTCTCTGCTCGCTCTCTCCCTCACTTTCTCCTCCTCTCTCTCTCTCTCTCTCCTGCAGTCTTTCTGGGTTTTTCTCCTCCAGTGAGTGTTCTGGATGGAAAGCCGGAGCTGTTAGAATGAAATCAGCCTCACTTTTCTTGTGCGTATGTGTGTGTGTGCGCGAGTGCGAGTGTGTGTGAGCGAGAGCAGAGCTGTTAAAGTGAGATTGATCCATCGGCTCCAGCTGAGAGGGGCAGAGAGGTCAGCTGAGTTTCACTCCAAATAGTTTGTCCCCTTCCTTCTGGGAAATACGGACAGGTTGGTCGAGTTTCAGTCGTAATAAAATGTTACCTTCTCAGAGAGAGGCGCAATGAGTTTGGCCCAGGTATCAGTCCTAATAGTTTATTCTTATTTCATCGGGCAAATGTTGGCCACGTTTCAAATCCTAATAGATTGCTCCCTTTCCCCTAGGAAGAGCAGAAATATTGGCCTAGTTTCAAATCCTAAGAGTTTGTTCTCTCTGATACGGGGGTGGCAGGGAGGTCGGCTCAGTTTCATTCCTACCAGCTGCTTCCCCTCTCACCTCAAGCCTCCTCCTCTACTTGCACTTGACTCTGTGTTTTAGTCATCATTCATCATCAGGGGCTTCATCATCATCAGTCATCACCAAATCTAAACATCATTTTAGTTTTTTTCCGTTGGCTATCTTGACGCTAACTATGTTGACTGCAGCATTTTTGTCTGTCTCTGCTGTCAAGAGACATTGTGGGGGTGGTTCAATAAAATAACTACCCAACATTCATCCATGTAACAGGCATAATGATTAGCAGCAGCGCTAGCTACTTAGCTGTACCCTGCAAATACCCATACAGGCTGTGTGGATCTTCTACAGTATGTGGTTGTGATGGCTCTGAGCGGGGGAGAATGAAGAACAGACGACATGAAGATGACATTAACAGAGACAAATGGAAATATTAACACAATTCATACTTAATGAGTCGGAATAAAGAGAAGGGAAAATGTCCCTCTTCATCTTCTCCGTATTATCTGCTCTGGGCTGTTACACTTACGCTCCACACATGCACACACACCCACACAGCTCTTAGCCTTCCGGTCTACCTTTGTACATATAAACACTCTTTCTCTCTAACTCACACCCACACACACACAGTCTAATAGATGAGAGGCCCATTTGCCCCTCCTCTCCCTCATTTCCTATATTGGAGGAAATACAATAAATGTTCACTGCCATCTTGTCCAATAGACTTTTAATGAGCTAGTTAATTGGAAGCTAATTGAAGAAAATTCATCATAGTGAAATTCTGCAACTTGGGCCTGAGTCACAGTGATATTATTTCCAACACTTACTCATCGTGTCCTGGTGGCTCAGCGGGCACATGTCATGTACATATGAAATCATGGGGCTGGATTCGACTCGAGACCTTGGTCACATATCACCCCCTCTGTGTATCTCCACTGTTGGTTCTAATACAGCAGATATTGAGTGCAGTCTCTTATAGATCCTTGTTTAATTCGACCAACCCCAGAGAATTACCATGGCAGCCGATGTATCTTTGTTCAGCCAAGGATCCTCGGTTCAGTAAAGTTAGTTTTTCCTCTGCTACAGTCCGCCCTAAGGACACTCCTCTTCATGTAATTATATATAACAGAAAAAAATAGCTATTTGATTAAGGTTTGAGCCTGCTAAGTTAAAATTAGATGTTGAAGTTAAAGCACTCTTTTAAACCTCCCATATTATAGGAATTCAAAATTTCAACTATTTATATACATGTATGATCAAAGATGTTTAATGTAGATGTTGATTTTGTTTTAGTGGTTAAATTTAAAGTTATTGCACTTTCAAAAATCGACCTTTTTTACAGGCAGTTCCAGACCATCTACAGTAAACGTACCACAACTAGACAGCAGGACCGGACACCAAAGAATTCCTGAAATCCGTCCAATCAGACCAGTTTGCAGAATTTGAACTGGAAAGCCTCCACTCCACTTACGTCATTTGAATTATAGGAGCTGGTGTTGTCGGCCACTCATGGCCCAGTATTGTGACTGAACTACATTTACTTGCAAAACATCATGAAAAACATTATTCTTATCCTACTTGAAAACAAAATCATGACAAAAATCATCAAACATGTTGAGGAAATGTGGAGTGGAAGGGCAATTTTGTCAACAGCTTTCCGTCCTTTATAGCCCACCATATATCGTGTTCTCTACATTGATTTTGTCATCGCTGTCAGCCAACACTTCCCATCATCATTAACGTCGCCCCTAAATGTGTCCTGCGCATCATGACCTTGGAGAATACAGTCAGCATCTCGGCCTTGCAACATAAAACCAAGGACCGCACAGGAAAAAAAAATAGCATGTGCCCATTTTATCTGCTACAATATGGTTTATAGTGTCATTATGGCCAATCTGTGTAAAATCACACTCAGTCACGTCTTCCTGCCTGCCTGCCTGCTACTCAATCTTTCATTCTCTGTCAGTCTTTCTTTCTATATTTTTTCTGTGTACATTTCTTTACATTTCTATGTGTTGTTAACCAAAAATCAAACCACAATAAATAAACTCCCCGCATGGGTGCAGTGATTATCTACTCTCTCTTGATGAGCATTTAATAAAATCAAATCAAGTCATTTGTATGTAATTATTGCTGAGCTGCAACGTGCTATCAGAGGAGGCTGTTTGCATTTTGCTGCTTTCATCTGTTTTCAGTGACTAATAAAGCGCTCCAGAAATGTCTGTTTTTGTTTACTGCCTATGTCAATGAGATAGAGACATCACATGCACACACACATGCACACACACACACACACACACACAGATACACGTGCACGCATTGTTGTGGATGCATGCAATATCAATGTGTATTAAGAATATTAGTCAAAGGAATAAGCTGCACAAACACAAACACACTATCATCCATCCGGGTAAGTATGTTATTTGAAGACATGAATCGCAAAAGACGGCATGCACGCACATTCTCTCTCTCTCTCTCTCTCTCTCACATAGATTTCCATGTGTATTACATCTATTTTTATAGAAGTGAATAGACTCAACATGAGCCTGGATCAACAACCAGAGCAGAGGAGACTGGAGAAGAGAAAGAGAGGGAAGAATAGAGAGGAGGGAGAAAGAGTAGGAAAGGGGGAAGAGAGTCAGGAGGAGGTAAGGCAGGACAGAGTGAGATAGTAAGTGGTGAGAAGAACTGATTGAGAAAGAGAGCACGGGGCATAGGGCGTTAACAAAGACAAACCTATCTGCAAGGGTCAGTTCAGTCCACGTTTTCTGTGTGATTGCATGTGAGAGAATGAATTTTTGTGTAAGAGGTAGAATATGTGTGTGTGTGTGTGTGTTTTTGTACTTCTATCCTTGTGAGAACCAGTTTGAGTTCAGACATTCAGAGTGAAGAAGGTCCTCACTTCTTCAAGGGGCTGGTTTAAAGTTGAGACTTGGGTTGAGGGTTCAGGCTGGAAACGGGATCAGGTTTTGTTTAGGATGAGAGTTAAAGTTAAAACTGCTGTAGTAATCAGAGACACGCATTTCCATCTGTTGCTTGTTTTGTGTCGTGTCTTAATTTGCTTTGTTTTCTTGATACTTTGTTTTCTTGTTTTTCAGCGTGAGCCACATAAGACTCTTAAACTCTCTTACATTAAAGACAGCCAGAACTTGCACAGTCCAGTTGGATGAGCCCATTCTGGATGAGACGCACAATTACTGAACAGTTGGTCTGGACCATTTACTAGAGACATCGGTGTGTGTGTGTGTGTGTGTGTGGTGTATGTGTGCATATGTGCATGCAAGTGTATCTATGATGTGTGTCTGTATCTTATGTGTGTGTAATTAGATGTGCTCCATGTACATGTCTGTGTGCATGTGTGTGTGCATGCATGCGGTTGTGTATGATGTGTGTGTTCATCTGTAAGGTTCAGCCCTGCTGCAGTTTTTCTTAGGAATGTTAAAATGTGTTTTTGTTAAGACAGATTTTCCTCGGCGCTCTCTCTCTGTCTTGGTTCAGTCATCTAAGGTTTGAAGCTGCTGAGAGCCGACCGGTCCAGTCAAAAGTCTGTAAGAGTCACTTCTTGTTTTCATTCATGATTACCCAGAGTCATAGTATATACAGGGGCTTTGGACTATGCTGCCCCCTCCTCCACAACTATTAAGTGTTAGTCAGAGCCATATAGTGTTTAGAGTGAGCCTGTAATATGGGTTGGGCTATGGATACCATGTTGCTTCCCCTTCCTCTGCCATATATCCAGTATAATGTACAATATAAGAGTGCAAAAGTGTTGATGTCCTTGTGGTCGCCAACTCTTGACGATGCTGACCGAGCTGCTGTTGACGTCAAACACCAGAACTGGATGTTTCACCCAGGCATCCTGAATGTGTCCTGGTAGGGAGATCCTTCTCACATCTAACATTTTTTTTCCTGAAAGGTTTTGTGGAGGGGTTTCCTTGTCCTCTGCGAGGGTCCAAGGTTGGGGGATGTAGTGTGCCGTCATTTATTGTTTTCATATTGTAAGTGATGTGAAGCCCGTTGAGACTGTAACCGAGATCAAGGGCTACACAAATAAAGTTGACATACGCTGTGGGTACCATGCTGCTGCCCTTCTCTTGAACCGAAGGCAGCAGTGATATGCAAGGAAATTTTGTCGGGGCAATGCACATGGAGTTGATTCAGGATTGTTATATTGATCACCTGAGTGTGTGTGTGTGTGTGTGTGTGTGTGTGTGTGTGTGTTTTAGACATTATCCGTCTGCCTGGCAACTTTTCTTATCAACTTTTCTCATCTTTCACAGACAAACCCCTCCAATTTTTTGGTCTATTCATCTTTGCTGCCAGCAGCACAATTAAAACCCTGCTGATGTCACATCTTATAGCGAGGAGAGAGAGAGACGGAGAAACTCAATGAGAGAAATCCAAAGATGCGTGAGCCAAAAAAAAAAAAGGCAATGTTGAGAAGATAGAAAGAGATTGACCGATAATAAAGTTGCGGCTATTGAAAATGAAACTCAATGATAATAAAGTCTGTTGGTTCACACACACACACACACACACACACACACACACACACACACACACACAATCACACACTCATGAAGACAGATGGACAGACACACAGATAAAGTTGCTGCTATCTGAAATGTAATAAAAGTGGACTAAATGAGTCTATTCTCTGCATCTAGCTGAAAGTCATTGTGGCAGTAATGGCAGCTGCAGTAGTAGAAGTCTGATAGGAGAGATAATGGCTTGGTAATAATAATCTCTCCGGCTCCAACAGATAAGGGCCACATTTGTATGCTCAAAGTCTAACCTCATACCTTACTTCTTCTTAGGCTTGTTTTTCAATAGGCAGGTTCGAATCCCCGGGCCATCTGAGAACATATAGGGCGGGGTCTGTAAATGTGAAAAGCTTTCTCCTCCCTCAACAACTATTGTCAAAGTGTCCTTGAGCATCATGAGGTCTCTATCTGCCTCATCTCTCGCTCTCTGTGAGAAGGGAACAAGGAAATTAGAAACATCTTAAAGTTAGTCTGACGGGGGCTCAACCCGCTTTTTGGTAGATATGATCTTTGATGAACGTACTGATTTGCAATACGATAAGCAATAACAAGAAGACTGCTCGCTGCTTCACCGCTGTGTGTTAGGTATTAAGTGATCAGCAGTGCTTTTGAAATGATGCTAAGCCAGCTTGTACCATTCAATAAACATGCACTGTGTGCTAGAATGTCTTTCACCATAGTAAACTACATAAAGACTGGAGATAGATGTACATTTGACACCATGCCATTCATCCTATAACGTTAAGTTGATCAATCGCCATAAATTCAGTGTATTCCTCAAAAACTCATCAGATACTGTATAGAGGATTTCATCTTTTCATTCTTTTCCTGAACGTTAAGTTGATTCAGTATCATCTAAATCTCTTTTTGTTCTATTCTGCTCTGTCTGTGATAGTTAGAGGACGAGATAATGGTTGTACTTCTCATTTCAGGCCTTCCCTCCCTCCTTACGGCATACATATGGATTGTTGTGTAAAGCACATTGGGCACATTGTACTAACACTGTCAAGGTTATGGGGTTCAAGTCCCACTAGGGTCACACATGCTAAAAATGTCTGCATGCTTGCTACTGTAAGGCACCTTGGAAAAAACATCCACAAAATGATGTACATTATGTTATGCATAGCCTTCTACACGCACCCCCTGCAGTCTGTATAACTATATACTGGCTAGCCTTCCAATATCCAGATGACTCTTAGTTACATTAGTGTAAGTATGGCCATGTACACCCATGTTTCTTTACCTATACGTTTCCAGTATAATCTAGATATGGTCGCTATCAGCCATTGCTATTGTCTGTCTTTTGGAAAAGATGATTTCCACTTTGTAGTTACCCTGATGATATTGTTGTGCCAGAAATAGCTTGTTAAGTTCAAGTCCTTTTCAACTTACTCAAGGAATTATTTCATCTTTAGCCTCATCTTCGTAGTCATTATTAGCCTCATCTTGTCTTTGTCTGACAAGAAACTGAGAATTGCAAATTACTATAAGTGATGAGATGTGGGCAGTTATATAAATCTCTGCAACAAATGAAAATGTTTTCAGATTGAATTGCTCTTTAAGAGGCACTTCTAAGAATTTTTTCATGTATTAAAAAATTTAAGTGCACTCCAGAAATGAACTTATCTTCTCAACCTGTTTTCGTTCAGTACGACGAGGAGGTATAGCAATGGTAATCTGTTTTTAAACCTCATTTAGTGCAGCAAGTTGACTTTTCAACAGCAAATAAATGTGTCGCTGTTTTCCCAACCTGTCTGGGGATTCAATCAGCGACCTTTGGGTCACAAGGCTGCTTCTCTAACCTCTAGGCTACCCTCACCTTTATCGCCTGACAGCTGGTTATGTTTTATTATTTCAGCAGTGTATCGATGAACAGACTGAGAATGCGACAGCGTAACACCAGACCAATATGAATCGATGGAGCCCAGGCTTCGGGGGAAACTCTCTGCCAACAATTCAAACCAAACATTTTGAAGCATATTGATTATTATCTACAAATAACCACATCTTAGCTTAAATGCAGCAGTGATCAAACTAAGTGACTAATACTGTTGAGAAATTGTAGTGAATTCCATCATAAACATAAAGAAACATGGTATTGCATATAATAATACTAAAGTCACTATTCAACTTCCTAGTCAACTTACTATTATTATTATTATTGTTATTACTATTATTATTATAAAGTGTTTCCCGCTCCTCAGTGTCGTGTGCTTGAAGGTCTTGAGATTGAAGTCTACTTGTACATTAATTTTGCCCGTCGCTCAAAAACCTCTCAATGACCCTT
Source organism: Gephyroberyx darwinii (assembly GCA_900660455.1). Lineage (NCBI taxonomy): Eukaryota > Metazoa > Chordata > Actinopteri > Trachichthyiformes > Trachichthyidae > Gephyroberyx > Gephyroberyx darwinii. The sequence goes on from CABFOQ010018960.1 coordinate 16,353, forward strand.
GAGTTGAGGTTGGGGATCTCCCTTGTCACTCTTTTTTCCGTGGATAGCATGGTGATGTGTTTAGAAGCTCTTGGCCCATGGTATTTCTCAGGAAGGTTTTAATCCGTTTGAGTGTGGGGAAAACATTTCTCCGCTTCACCGGTGGTCACTGGGGTCGTCATGTGGATTTGTAAATGTGTATTTTTCTGTGCTGCAGTTTGGCTAATAGAATCATACTTGGCATGGAATCATACTCAAGTAATGGACTGATAGGTCTCTGTCAGACTCCCTCAGACAATGATAGTGTTTTTAGGCTAATCATCAAGATTTAAACTTTCAAATTCACATTTTGAGATTGTTATCCACATTAATAAATAATAATTTAGAGGTTATTTCTTTATTGAAAGTATATTATTCCCTCATTCACAAAGGTTACGTGTCTACCTTTCTGCTAGTAATTACAGGCAGGGCGGTGCCAGCGCCCCCGATGGACGAAACGCCCCTGCTGGGTGGCGTGAGCCAACTGTGCATCTGAAAAGCACCGTTTCTAACTTGATCAAAGAGCTTATTGCCAAAAAGTCTGTATATTCCTTTAAGATATGGCTGATCCGTGTGTGTGTGTGTGTGTGTGTGTGCGTGTTTGTGTGTGTGGCTATGTCAGCACGGATGCTTTAAAGATGCGCATGATGTGCTCACCCACAT
>CABFOQ010018965.1:0-11905 GCA_900660455.1 Gephyroberyx darwinii
CTGGGTCTCCCCGTCCAAAAATGTCTTCTCATGCTGAAAGTACTGAAGTGAGATGTAACTTGCTTCATTTTAATGATTCCTTTCTCCAGTGGAAAGTTTGTGATCAACTTAAAAACTTATTCAACAAATCAACTCAAAGTAGGTGATCTAAAAATGTACAGAAACGTGTGGCAAAAAATATACACATAACATGCATGTAACCAAGTAGAACCAGTAGATTATAACCATGTCAAGTAAAATTTATCTAATAAGTACTTGGAGTGCTGGAAACCTTACAGTACAAAGACATGTGTCTAAGTTGCAGTTGGACATGGGGATGCTTTGAACAATAACATGTACTGTCGATCAACCAATCAAATCCCATTTGACTATTTCACCAAGGGAGGGAGAGCTGTAGATACATTGCCTAAACTCCTCATACAGTACATGTAAGTGGATCCAAAGCTGATTTAGAGTGCTTCCTACTCACAACCAGATGTGTACCCTCGTAACATTTTGTAGTTCAACAGTATTTATCTTGCCTACAGTTCTGATGATGAGACAACTTCAAGCTGTAACTGCCAGCAAACCTGATTTAGAAGGTGTCACACTTACCGGTAGGTGTGTGCTCTTATAGCAACTAACAGCTGTTTTCTAGGCTGCCCTTCCTGTCTTGGTAAAAAAACAACAACAACAACCTGTCAGAAGTAATTTTGCTTTCATTACACACAAATTAGGCAAGATAATAACTTTATGTGGATGCCAAAAAGCACAAATTGCCTTTGATAAAGCACTTCAAAATGTTACCTTGCTCATGATATTTTTGGCACTCCTGGTGCTGAGACAGTTTACTTGTTTGGTGGTGCAAGAGATGCATAATATGTGATTGGTTCACCCACACATATGGCTTTCCTCACCGAAAGTTGATCTGTGTCAACGTGTCAATTAAATGTTCAAGCCAAACTAGCCACTGAGCTCTAGACGTCTTTTCAATGTGGCGTCATGCTTTAGCTCTCATGCAGACAGGATCTTTTTTTAGACTAAACAGTAAATATATTATTACACATAAACAGACTAAATATCAGTAGAGAACGTACGCACCAGAGAAATCCATATGTACATGCTTTAATTTTTGTGGATGTCTACTACAAACCATTTAGCCTGCTCAGTGGGAGGCCTCTTTGTGCACACAGCATATCAAATAGTATCACAGTGGTTACAAAGTGTAAAGTGATTTGAATTATAAACAAACAAATGGTTTGAAATACAGTACCACTATACATTTTTATTTTCACAAGGCACTTTCTTCACTCCTCCTTAGTAGGTTAAGATCTGACCCAGCTAATTTAGCCCTGCACCAGTTTTAAATTCACCAGAGTTCTAGTTCTAGATGTTCTAGAAATTCTAGTTCTAGACGTTCTAGAAATTCTAGTTCTAGAATTCTGTTGTAAACAGGGTTATGGTAAGCCTATTGTGAATATACCAATGTTAAATGATAATTAACCCAGGATTAGCAACCTGTTTTCTAGGAAAGCAAATAGACGCGGGACTAGTGCAATATAAAAAGGGATTATTATTTGTTTTATTGGCTAATTACTAGCATAACACATTTTCAAAGTGCTGTAGCAGAGTAGCACATGGCACCATGCCAAAATGTTTAAAGAACTTAATCGCCTTATAACAAAATGTCTCTTTCTCTTTCTTCTGAAGCGTAATAAGATATTGATTATATCGCTGAGCTCCACTCTCTAGTTGGGGTGTTTTTAATTCCCTCCTTCTCTTTCTCGAATAAGAAAGCTATTTTGCTAATAACAAAGTTTGAAGCAGCTCAGGAATCTCTCACCAAACAGGTAACACATTAAGTTTATCTGGGTCAGGTTCACACCTTGAAAGAGAGAGGCCATTTGTAGATTAAAAAGGTAGAATGAGGGCTCTCTTTGATAGACTTTCTCATCTCTCCGTCAAGGCTGACCAAACTCAGTGGGAACGAGTCTGTTGTGGCTTCCGGCCCCAGTGGGATTTGACTAATCAAAGCAGTGGGTTAAGGTGCTGATTAGACACTGATGGACAAGAGACTCTCTCCCTGATTAAAGACAAACAACACTGACTCAAATAAAAGAAGAGAGAACAGCAAGAACTTGCAACAACTATTCCAGAGATTAGACTGCCAGTAATAAACGACAATTAATAGTTTTTGCAAAGATTGGAATGATGAAACCCTATGGCCACACAGGTTAACCCTTTACCTTTACCTGAGATTACAATGTCCAGTATTAATTTAATGTGGAGGAATCAGTCGCAGAGGAAAAAATATTTTTCTTCATCTCTTAAGAAATAGGCAAGATCTTAATTTTGTGTCACCTGGATCTGAAATGTTTCTCCTAAAACCCCTTAGGAGCAAGGAGGAAATAAATTCTTGACACTTTATGAGATAAATGTGAAGATGCTAAAATGTTACATATATATTTGTAATAAGCCCCTGCTGCATGGCTGCTGCCATGGCTTCTATAGGAAAATGCAGCAATATGTGAGAGAAAAAGCATCCAAATCGTAGGAGTCATAAAAAATCATCATGAGTTTTCTTTCTTTCTCTAATCTCAGAAGTAAAAGTCTATCTGATTTTTAAGATGATCAATCGACATTGCAGCACTCTCCCTCACACTTCTGAATTTGATGCCCCGAAATGTAATAAAATGACATGCCTTTAATTTAAGTATTTGATTACGGGTGGAAGTGTTCAAAGTTAAAATGTGACTATTATCTACTCTGCTTGTTTCAGGGTGAATTTGTGTTTTAGGATGAAGCATATTGGTGATTTAATTTTGTTTGTGTTCTTGTAGGAACACCAATTCCACTGTCCACAACCCACCAGTCAATTTCAACATTGGAGCAATTCATCAGTCCCCCTTGGACATAACAGCAAATCTCCAGTTTAAGTTGCGTCTAGCCAGACACAGAAAATGTCAGTCTGAACAAGTCTGATTGTAAATGTTAGTTGAAATTGTGGACCAAGAGGCAGTGGGGTTAAGAACACTTTCATCCCCTCACCCTGTGTTGTCTACGCTGGCAAGCCAGAGGGGGTGGGTTGTCAACATGGGTGACAGTCCACCTGTCTGCTAGTAGTTGTTGGACAAGAAGTCTTTGTTATTTGTTTGTTGTCAATAAAAGGTTATCTGCTCCTACCTTTGGCCTAGTTTGCTCTGTCACACTCTTTGTGAACCATGTCTCTACTGACATCAAACCTACTGGCTTGTCTAGACACTGGAGTCCTTTTAGGCAGAAATGTCAGAAGAAATCATTTTTAAAATATTTCTGCTGTGAAATTTACTAAAGAAAATGAAACTACTTGGAGTCAGACCCACGCATCCCCTTTTGATGTATTTTATTTGAGGCAATTTTATTCATGAATGAATCTAAATTGTTGCAATCAATTCTTCCATGAGAATTGCTCAAAATTGTTCAGCAATTTACAAATTATCCATTGAGATCATAACTGTACACACCATCGCAGCTCTAAAACTATTCTACACAGACACACGGCAAGGGATAGGCAGTTCATCTTGACAGACAATTTCACAGTATACAATGAAAATAGATTGTGTTTAAGATTCATATCCATACACCAATATAAAACAGTATAACAAATAAGGAAAAGCCATACAGATAGCATATATAATATTATATTAGAGGCAAAACAGGAATGATTGATGTCTTATTTCCCTGTGTGTGTAAACAGCAGACCCAGATAAATCCCTGCTCTACCATCAGGAGGAGGAAATGGGGAAATCATGTTGGGAGATGTTCCTCCTCTCCTTTACATGTCGTCAGCATGTGGCCGCAGCCTGGCTGAGCGGTGTGGATCCAAGGTCACAGTAGCTATGTGACCAGTAATGGGATCCCCATGGAAATGACCTCTGATCTTGTCTTCCTCACTGCTGTTGACAGACATGGGCTCTAAAGACAGTCCTGGGCCCACTCCCAGCTTCCCCATCAGTGTACTAATATCGTCCATGCCCAGGTCTCCTGGGAAATGCTGCTGCAGGGACTCGTCTTCGTCATCAGTGGCGAATGGGTGGTCAATAACATGCAGCACACGTGAGGCCTGAAGGTTGTGCAGGGACCGTGACTGGACTGTATGAGAAAAAGATAGCGGGAAAAAAACAAACAAGTTAAAATCTCTGTGGACACTTCCACATATGTGTTTTCTAGCCACTGTCACTGCGATGTGTGTGTGTGTGTGTTTGTGTGTGTGTGTGTGTTGTTTGTATATCCTGAGTGCATCAAATTCCAACCTCAAGACATTAAAGACCTGTAACTCAAACTCAATTACCCATGGGAAGCAGAGCACTGATTGCTCACTCAAGGCTAACAAGCAGCTCAAAGTTATACCTTGGTATTGTGCATTACTTGCATCATGATTAAGTAATTTGACATCTTGGAGGACATGAGGGGTCTTGGGAAAAAGGAAAAAAAAATTAATTATTTATAAAATAAATAAATAAAATCATTCTGAATTTGTCAGAAACCCCAGAAATGAGAAGAGGACTTATTAATCAGAAGGGTAAGACATGGTCTCGGTTCTCCGCTTGCTGGCTGTGATCTTTAAAATTTAAAGTGAACAGCACATACCTAGACAGGCAGAGCAGTGAGGGCTGGGAGGCTCTTCAGCAGAGCACCTTTTTAGCAGTGTGTGAGATAAATAGCTTTCTATAACTGGCTGCAGTTCTAATGACAGGGAGGTGGTGGTTCAGTCAGCAGGCACACACACACACACACACACACACACACACAAACACAGCTAGCTGGAAGGTCACTCACTTCTGACTGGACTGAAGTCTCCTTGGCTGACCTTGGTGTCGGAGAACGGTTTCAGGCTTGGGAACAGGATCAGGGAGAAAGACAGCAGAAGCACCTGAGGGACGGATGGATAAGAAAGAGCGAGGGACAGAGAGAGAGAGAGAGAGGGAATGAGAGAACGAAAGGTCAGGGTAGGGGAGAAATCACATCAGTCACACTGAGCAAGTCTCTTGTCTCTTGTGTGTTCTACACAGGGCTGAACATCCGAGGACGGCTAGCGGCTTGGATATTCTCTCTGTGAATATAACTTGGAATATAACATGGCTTGTGATTAGCAGAAGAAACACCCGTCCTTCTGATGTCGTACATGTCCTCTGTCGATGTAGCCTCAGGTGTTATGGTTGATTACATTGCAATGATCAAAGGGAATAAGTGACTTTGGTTCAATCAGTGTCTTCTTCAGTTTCACGTTTATTGTCACATACTAGATAACAACGCAAACATCATTACCAGTAGTGAAATTCTTGTCCTCCGGGTCAACTCAACTTTACACAGTAGTAAAAAAGTCAAATAAGTAAAAAAAATAGGTAATAATACAGTAATAAGTAAATAAAGTAAATAAGTAAATAACTAAGTATCAGTATTCTTCTTGGGGACTGTGTTTATGTGTCTGTGTACCTATATTTTGGCTTTTATGTATTGAGAGTGAATCTTGGTGCTGGCAAATAAATCTACTGTTAATCTAACTATCTATGTTACCATTATTGCGACTTGGCTTATACAATGAAAGTGAATGCGCTCTTTGTTTTTCTGCCTGGCACACACATAAATTGAGGTCCCTACCAGAGCACACGTCCCAGTCTGTGCGGGCTTGTTAGAGCTGTTCATGACCAGAGCCTGGAGCCTACGCAACTGTTCCATTAGTGACCTGCAGAGAGAGAGGGAGGAAGGGAAAAAAATGGGTGCGTGAGCGTACGAGGAAGCAAATGGAAGAGAAAAAAAAAGACTGAAAGAAACAAAACCAAGCTGAGGGTGTGTGAGGGAACAAGTGGGAGGGATAGGATGCTAAAGGGCGATTCTAAGTGGATGAAAGTAAATTCGAAACATTGGCGTGGGGTTTCAGAGGAATGAGCGATTGGACATTAAGAGAGGAGATGAACATCAAAATCCCTCACGTGTTGCATTTCTCCAGCTGGAACACTTTCCTCTGCAGCTCTTGGTTGTGTGCGTTGCAGGCAGCCATCCTAGAGAGGATAATAACCCCAGGCAAAGGACAGCAGGACACAATGGAATCATACAAACACAACCTTTTTCTCTCCCTTTGTGATACTAAGAAACAATTTAGTGTGAAAAGAGTCATTTCAAGGCTGCATCACTGCACAACAAAGCTTGAGAAGCACTTAAATGTCAAATGGGATAGGTCAACGTTGAAGGCATAAATAGAAATTCACCACTTGACAAATGAATTTATATATTGTAAACCATGCTACTATTATTCAGTCAGTGATTTCTCAGTAGAATCACCTTTGCATTTCCACTCCTGTCGGGCCATAGAGATCCAGCATCCTCCTCTATGTACTATTTATTTCATACCGCCAGTCTTACCTGCTCTCCAGCCCATCAATGTACTCCTTCTTCTTCTTCCGGCTCTCCTGGGCAGACTGCTTATTACGTATCTTTCTGCGTATTTTCTTCAGAATCCTCTCTTCATACTGATTGACATAGACAGAGAGAGTAAATATTTCATTTTAGCTGGCCTCTACTGCACAAACTCCAGGGATTTATGAGAGTTGTTATTTTTTTTTATTTTCATTGTTTAGCTGCAAATATCAGCAGAAGTTTACCTTTGTGAGCGGTAGTTGGCTGGGCAGAGTCACCCCCTCCTTCGCTAGGAGCTTCTTCTCATCCTCATTGAGAACCAACTCTTGAATGGACTGCTGGGATGGCTGTGGGGGCTAGTGGTGAGATATGAATACTAATATGAAAATCATTGTCGCTGCTTGACTGAACTTTCTCTCTACCTCCCCCCTCCTTCCTCCTTTTTCAATCTCCCTCCCTCCCTAGATCCTCGGAGGAAGCCGAATGTAGTTAAAACGAGCGCTAACTACCATGCCCCACCTTCATCACTCTCATTTCACGCCTATACCTCAAAGCAATTACAGCATCTGAACCTAAATTGTCTTCTCCTCTCTCCTTTATTTTATTAACGTGTGCTGTGGAGATGGGATCAACATCTGGAGTGTGCTTCAGTCTGCACCGCTGTGTATCTCTCCTCCAAGATCCAAGCAGCACACAAACACAATATGCTGCCTGTGGTAAACCGCCGTAGTCGGTATGATGACTTCCACCTTTACGGGTGATTTCTTTGGGATTCAAATGGCTATGAGAAATAACATTGGATTTGTTGCATTATTTAAAAATGTGGACGGCAATATCAACAGAAACCACTACGTAGCGTTGCCGAGAGCCAAGTGAGAAGATTGAAAGACGAGGCATCTTTTAAGGAGGTCATAACTCAAATATCATATAGCAACTAATAAATTCTTACATATCCACTTCTAGAAAACCAACTTAAAAGTCAATTTCTGTGTATTCCTTTAAGCAATAGATGTGTGTGACTGTCAGAATACAAACAGGGTGTTGCTGGAAAGGCTCGGCAGACCTTCCCTAGACAAAAAGAAAGTTAAAAAATAGGATTTCACTTGCACTCTCAGAGGCTTTGCCCCCTAGTGACTCTACTGCTGTTTCAGTACATGTAGTCCCTCAGTCATTTTTGCCCAAATACACACAAACTCAAACAAAATGTAGCAGCTGTTGTGTATGAGTCAAGCAGACAAAAAAATACCCCTGTGACACTGTACCCCCACCCCTCACCCGTACCACCATTACCGCCACCACCACTGGAATACACTTACTGGCTCCGGTGTGCCAGAGAGTAGCAGATCCTTGACAGTGAGCGGGAAGCCAGAGGGGACCTGGGATCTGTGCACATCAGAAAGATGTTGTGTAACCCCAGTCCTGCCTGGTGGCAAGCCGGGTTCCCAGCCATCTGTATCCACACAGACAGACACATAGAGACACACAAACACACACAAAGACAAAAATCAATCAGATTGAGTCATTGTTTGTATTCTGATACACAATAATAAAAAGACACAAATGACACAATTGACACAAATGACATTGCCCTGCTGTGTCCCTGCCACGTGTACTTCCATTTTCCATCAGGGATAATGTCATTGGCTTTGAAATTTTGATTTATTATTATTTATTATTTATTTATTTATCCTCAGTGATACAAGAGATCCAGTCAATCATATGCTGGCCAAAGAGTTGGATATTGAAAGTCACCAATTGTCCCTTTTTTTTTTTTTTTTGCCTGTAACCTTAATTGTAAAAGGTATTTAACATACTCAGTATAATCAAAGCTAAACCATAGTTTTTATAATATGTATCATTATTAATATTCTGTGTTCGTTATAGTGACTTACTTAGATCAATGGAGAAGTTGGCTTCCAGGGCGGCCTTGGTTTGAGGCTGTGGACTGAAGAACTGGGGCTCCCCATGGGGGCTCTCAGGGCGCTGAGGGCTGTCCATCTGGTCTGATGGAGGGTCCTCACTGATGCCACTGTCACTGGGGGAAGGGGACCAGAGAGGCGAGCCCGACACAGAATCACTGCCACTCAAGAGGGCATTCAGAAAGTCATTGTCTGCTTGTTCGGCTGGATGCAGCATCTGCTGAGTGCAAACCCCAAGTATTATCATTAGTCTGTCTGCTTCAGATGAGAGTGCTGTGGTGGAGAGAAGGGACTGCCTATTCAAACAGAGGAGGAACTATAGAATCTGTCAAAGAGGAACTAGATATACAGACAAACAGCCATCTGTAGACTATATGAGCAACATTAATACAGAGCCCATGGTCTCACGCACATTTGGATCCTGGATTGGCCAGGTGTGGTGGTTGCCATGGTGTCCCGTTTCCTCGTGACGCAGGATTCCATCATTTTGATCAAACAGCAAGTCAAGCAGCTCGAGCCCATCACAGCCCTGAAATAAGATCATGCCATTAATGACACCACAGCAGTTTGTAGTCTATACCTTCACAGCATCAACGACAACGGAGAGTAGGACAGTGGAGAAGCGGACACTCCCTGACAATACTGTACTGTAAATGTGTTCCTCCAACCTGTGTGGATACCTGTCAATCAGTACAATATGTTTGTTGATATTTGTAATATTATTTTTCTTCTAACAGTTCTGCTTCTTAAAACTGAAAACTGGCATTAGGCAGGTATTCTTCTGTAGGCGTTCACTCAATTTACTGGCAAACCTGAACTTTGCTCTGTGGGACATACAGCCAATTTTCATTTCCCCCATAAACCAAACTGGCCAACTAATAGAAATAATGTAATAAAAAAGACAAATTTCTGTTACAGACATTTACCTGGTCTGAGTAGTGGTCCATAATTTCTCTGCTTGGGCGGCACACTGAAGAAGCCCCCAGGAACAACACAAATCCAGCCGATTTACTTTGCTGTGGAGTAGCTGGGTCCCAGATCCCGAGTCTCTGCTGTCTCTCTCAGCTCTTATTCTCAGGTCCAAAGTTTAAACTCCAACACAACACACCCAGTCGACTAGCCAGCTTTGTCCCCATTGGATACATGAGAAGATAGCATGTGACTGGTAGACGAGAGCGGATAACTAAGGCAATTCACAAGACAAAACGTCTCCAGATAGGGAAGTCTCCACTAGGATGTCCAACATTGGAAAGATCAAAGTTTGTGCTTTCCTTTCCTTTTGTTTGATAGCTTATTGACAAGAGAATAGATCTGACCTTTGTCACATATTCATAACACACTGAACATACAACGGCCCATCTGGACCAGTGTTGAGCTAAGAAATGGATAAACACAATCCACTGACTTGACTTCAATCACAGAAATCTGCATTAAACTTAATTAAACGTTATTAAATCCCATAATATCACTCTATATCAGTGTATTTTGGCAGTTCCCATGGAGACTGGATTATTTTTGGAAAAACTCATTTATTTGTAGAATAAGTGGGAATGGAACAAAATGAATCTTGGGATTTTGATTGGCACTTGCTATAATGTCTAAAATACCCATAAAACCTGTTAACCATTTTGATGAATGTTTCCTTTAATAGAACTATATGTTAAACAAATGATGAGTTGCTTTTTCCTTGGTGTAGTGTTAAATATCACACATGTATTTGTATGCTGTAGAGTATTCTGTAATACTCTTAGCTTGTTTATCTGAATGTCACAGCGTAAAGTGATGTAAACTAAATCTTTTAAACTCTTCTTAGTTGAGGTTTAAAGGACACGTTGCTATTGTTTCAAAGACAAGAACATAAATGTCATTATCTTGACTCAGAGTTGGGCTTGAGAGTTTTGGAAATGCCAAAAGTCAATAACTGCCTATAGGGAAAGAAGCTGTGCTGTTGTCCACTTTTACAAAATGTCATGAAAGTGACTCATTTTAGCTCAGAAGAGCTGTCGATTTTACAGTCAGACAAGTATGACTAAGAATTATAGACCAAATGTTGTGGCGGCGTCACTTTGTTAAATGCACTTAGATTATGCACGTAAAAAATGCTTCATATTTTGATTTTCAAAAATCACAAAACCGGACCTCTGAGACGTGCTGTCGATTTTTCTTCTGACAGTTACAATTGTTGAGTTGTTTCATGTGTAAATGTCATATTCTTCTAGTGCCCTTGCTCTAGACTTGCCACTCTTTTGTTAACATAATCGCTATTATCTGTTCTCATTCAGTACATTATTACAATAAACTGTATCACTGCCATGTAATCTCAATATACAATGAGATCACCGGCAATAAAACATAATGGCTTTTCATTGTAAGAGGTATTGCATCATCATTACTGCCTCTATCTGATGGAGGAGGGGTCCAAAGGGCAAAAACACTGATGGTCATGTATGATAACTTTGGTTGAATTTTAATTCAACTTTTCATAGTCTTTAAATATTGAAAGTAAAGGCTTCAGCTCTCTCTTCCACTTTGCATTGGAGTGTAGGATACCGTTTGTCGTGTTTTTCAGCCCCCGCCTCATCTTATCAAGAACATGGCTCCATCCAGATGACATCATCCCAGAATTTAGATAACAGTGTCTCATCTGCGCCAAATGCATCTTCTCTTCCCCACTATCTCTCAGTATTTGTATTTGTGACTGATACCCAATGTCTTGGCACCAGAAAAAAACTTGAAGCTGTCACAGATTTGGTCATCCCTCAGGGGAAATTCTGTCATTTTAACATTTGTTGAAGTATATTTTTAGAGCTATAAAAATACACACGCTCAAAAAAGAATTATAAGTATCCCATTTTGCCAACCCCAAAGGCAACACATATGTGCTCCACCATAATCCAATTTTGGGTTGAATGTATATGAACACAGTCTCTAATATTGTGTAACCAAAAAACTGGTTAAATTCTACACATTAGTAAAGCTTGGGACAATTACTAAGTTTTCTTAATAATCATTTGCTAAATTGAAAATATATAGGTTGTTGCATATATGTTCACAAGCACATTGTTTTAATGACAACAACAGTTAAGCATGGCTCCCATTTATCCTTATAATTTGCACTTAATCTCAATTTCTGACCATTATTGTAACTATCACAGTCTCAGAGCTAGTGAGAAACATGCAAGTCTTTCCTATTCTGCTTGGGTGCAATTCAGACCTTCACGTCTGCTCCAGGGAGAAAACACGCCTCAGCCTTTTGATTACATGTCATGGATTTCTGCTTTAGGCTACTCAAATAAAGACAATGCCTTTGCAGCCTATATTACATCCTCAAAAAATCTCAGCTGTAGAAATATAACTGTTTAATGCTATGAACAAAGACAGGTTAGGACAAATGCTTTAGTGAATGTAAGATGCTTCTGTTACGATCAACAGGGGGAACCCAAATGCAGAACTCAGAGTAGTAAAGGTAATAGAAACAGGTTTGTTGTCAGGGGATTCCAGGGAATGAGGATGGATGAAGGGAAAGGTCCGGCAGGCAAAGGCAGAAGGGAAAAGGGGAGCTGAAGGCTGGTGGAGCGTGGTGGGGCAGGAATGAGGCTGGATGTGAGCGT
>CABFOQ010018968.1:0-14028 GCA_900660455.1 Gephyroberyx darwinii
CACCCACCCCCCCACCATCGTGGAGGGCCTGCCCGAGGACCCCCCCATGCTGGTCACCGCCCCTCCCCGGACCAGGTTAGATGTCTCACTGTCTGCTGGTTATCATCCATGTTCTTAAATGTCATCTAACTCTTATTTAAACAGTTAACTCATCAAGCTTTTTCTCCTGCTAATCATTGCTGGTGTTGCTAAATAGTGTAAATTTAGTACTTTTCATTTTTGATATATTACAAACGAAAAGGGGTCAGGGCCAGGGTTAGGGTTAGGAAACCCTGGTCCATTTGCTCTCTATCGTGTGCTGAGAGAATTAAAGGGTTAGGTGTGTTTTTGCTGTTTGCACACACCACCAGCAACTCAAGAATCCAGCCGAAGGAAGTTGTTCGCCTTGTTCCCTTGTTTGTTGATGCAGAAACGTTAGCAGCAGCCAATGTACCTCTTGTATTGCTACAGCTAGCAATCATCTCAGTCAAAAGTGCAGAGCAGGGCTCACATTCTCATACTGATTTGCTGCAAAACCATACAACCATACAGCCATGAGAGTCTTGGTTGACAGCTCTAGCTACCACCTAATGGTATCTTCATGAATGTGGCTTTCATATTACAACTTAAACATTTTCCAGACACTTGCTTTGTCTTATCATTAACATTAGCATTAACTTGTTTTCCTATCTGTAACTCTGCCTGCTGTGTCAGTGATGTCTTTTGATCAGCACTAACTCCAGTAACTGTCTACTTTCTTCACTTCATGCATATCCTTGCTATTGGCCTGCCATTGCCAACAATAGGATGACGAGGAGGGCATTTGGGCATAATCCTTGCTGTGACAACCAAAGCTCTAAAGTTGTTTTGAGGGGTGAGATATATTTCAGAATTTCCCACTTTACTGGTTTGCAATTTCCTCTCTATCTACAGTGGCTTCTGTTTTTTGTAACAAACTAAACAGCTGTATCATCTCTGCATTTCTGATGTCTGTTTGTCTCTTTACTTCTTGATCTGTCACATTCATAGATGATTCAGTCACTATTGGAGGAGCACAGCCATGCCATGATGTTGAAACACATTGACTACCCAACCAAACATTTATTACCTCCATTCAATCAACACTCAACAATGGGGCCTTTATTTTTACTGGGGAAGAGGGGGGGCTCAGGTGGGCAGGTCATGCATGGAGGCTGACAGCTGAGCAGGTAAGTTCAAACATTTCACCATATAGAGACACCCATACTGTAGCACGTCATAAAAATACAAACGATTTCATCAGCTAGTCGAGATATATTTTAGAACTGTAACCTATGATCTTTATTTGCTGCTCAAGGTGACTTGGGACCTCCTCTTTGTGTGAACAGGGGCAGAGGTGTCGTCCACATCCTCCCTGGAGAATCACAGATACAGGGCTGGGTTGGATGTAAAGAGACGGATGGAAAGAGACGGATGTTGATGCTATTAGAGAGACAGATGTTCTTGCTTCTCTTCTAAAACCGATTCCCGGTTGGACAGACATTTGATCAAGACCACAGCCCTGCATCTTGCTGCTCAGAGCGCCTGTCCGTCACCTGCTGAACCCTCTTGTCTCCACCTCTTCAGGCCAACAATACCCCCTTGGTTCTCCTGGCAGAGATCTAATGTCTCCAACCTGCTAGGCTAGTTTATCTGTTCAACCATCATCAATCTACTTTTGATCGGCATGGTTGTCTTGCTGTATTTCTCACCTGCCTGACTGACTCCTCTGGCTCTGGTTGGCTCCCCCACCTGGCTCTGTCATGGATACCTGATCCTCACTGCCCTGCAGACCCATCCGGCTACATCTGACCCCTCTGCCTGGCTATCATACCCATGAACACAGTCTCTTCTGTTATTTCATTCATCTGTTTTTGTTGTTGTTGTTGATCCATTTCTACACTTTGTGGCACACAGTGACTGCTTTTTTATTACATTTGTATATACGTTTCTAGCCACCCACCCACCACCCTTACCTAGAGAAGCTCCTTTACAGCATCTCTAAAAGACATGTAGTGTTCCTCCACTGTCATTTTTCTTAATACCTAGGTATAGCATGTTCCACACACACCAGTTAATTTTAGTTCTGCTAGATGTTTTGTTGTCATTTTTTGTCAGCAAAAGGAAGAGCTTTCAGCTGACTAATAGTACACCTTTAGCCTTGCCTGCAGCATTGAGGGTTTTCTTGGCTGCATGAGCAGGGTCCTCCAGTTCTTGGGCTTGTGTTAGCCTGTGTTAAGGCTGTGGCTGCCATCCACATCTCTCTTCATGTTACCTCATTTGATAATAAGAAGCAGTCAGAAAATCAATCTATGCAGATGTCAAGTTAGAGTGAATGCAATTTATTTCCCATCCTGAGTCAAAGGTATCAATCAAAGTGTAATTAACCATCCAATCAGAATGGCCAGAGAGTGTGGTCAGAAAGTATTCATTACCCAGATTATTTTGAGTTACTGAGACTATGCACCTATGCACCTCCTCCCTGTTGCAGGACTATTTCTAATGGTGCTTCTGTTGGTGCTCAAACTAAATGGTGTCAGAAGTCCCGGTCAAGAGCATCTTTTAGTCCTTTTACAGAATAGGGACTTGATCCCAAAATGGGCTAAATAAACAACTGAAAAGACTGCGTTGTACATATGATTTGACAGGGGCTTTGTGAGCAATGATCACTTTGAGGTGATTTTCCTCTACAAATAATACTACTATAAATACCATTATAGACTATGAAGTGGAAGCAGTGTTCCATAGATGTTTTCCTTACAGGTCTATTAATACCTATTGACACCCAAGTCACTGACATTTCTCTGTGTAGGCTCCATATACTGCTCCTGCTCCCCTCCCCTGCCCACTATCTCCCTTGTAATTGTCATTCTCCTCTTCCAGCAGTAGTCTGTGTGACCCCACCAAACATAGTGACTTGTTTTCTCCTTCTCAACAAGGTGGCCTGTGCCTCGTTAAAACTGTACACATATGATATTATAGATATGCATATATTATACTTATAGAGAGAGATCTATAGAGTGTGTCTATATGTGGTCAGAAAATTGTTTCAAACTGAGGAGATAAAATATATTTCTTTGTTTTTTTTCTTTGTTATTTTTCTAACTGGCTGGAGGTCAGAGAGATCTCTTATTTAGTGTGTTGAGTGATGTGACTTTCCTCTGGTTTTTACATTGTGAGAAAACCCCTTAGCAGAAAGTAACATTCCCTGTCTGATAATACAGGACAGTCCAAAAAAAATCCTGCCTGGCTTAAGAGCAGTCCATGGGAAATGGAGAAGTGTATTCCAATCTAAAAGAGAAAATATTACATTATTACATTCCTTTCTTATGTGAAAACATTAAGACTCAGTTGAGACCTCATGGCCTGTGGTGACCACCAAGAGCAAAACCTGAGGTACAAAACGTACTTCTACTTTTGCAGCTCACTTAAGTAGCAATGTGATTATTTCTGCTGCACACCGCAGACAGAAACTTGCACTTAAGAGGGAGGACTATCAATATCAACATTGTTAAAGTGGTGGTTCGAGTGTGTTGACTCTGTCGGGATGCATTGTCCACTCTTTCTTTTGTGTGTTTGTCGTTGTTGTTGTCGTCTTGTTGTAAGCAGAAGTGGTGACATATGTGACTGTGACAGGTGAATAAATAGAAGCCAACACACATTGTTACAGTATAGTGGAAAATGAATTAGACTGTTATTGCCTCCATCCCCTCATGGTGCCTGTGTGTCTCCTTTATTACGGCCAATGTTGACTGTTGTAGAAAAGTGTCCCATCTTTCATGGGATCCAGACCAAGGTGATCCCTACCTCATCTTATCTGTGTCTGCTTCCCATTGAGTACAAGAACCTTACAGCTCCTCTCACTGACCAAGAATCATCAATTCCTGTGAGACATTGTTTGGTGTTTGTGTTTACAAAAGTAAGAGAAGGGTCATGATTTGAAAAAGGGAAGACAATGCAGACAGACAGATGAGCAAAAATCCTCTCACTTTACCATGAGGGGGGCGGAGTATGAGTCCTCCATTTTCAGGTCCTTATCTACTGAATACTTGAAGTAGGGGGTTCTCCTACCATGAAACAGCGCTTATGATTTACATGGTAGAAAACATGGAAGATTTCAATTGTGCCCATGCATGCTTATTTTTACATAATGTGCCAACTGAAAGTGATGATATACGGATGATCTGCTGTCCGCTATGCAGAATGAGATCTCAACTGTCAAACGGTTTAGGAGACACAGAGGGTTAGAAGCTGGGGCTGGTTTCCTGGGTTTCCTTAGAGTAAGACCAATCCTAGATGTGAGTGAATGACATCCCACTGAATGTGAGATGTAGTCAAGGACAAGTCTGCATCTGTGCCTAAGAAGCAGCTTTTTGAAAGACATACACGTGAGGTGAAAGGCCTGCGGATTAACCAATAATTTTCAAAGGCCTTCAGAAAAAAAACAGGCGTATGATAAGCCTAACATACACATTCACTTTTTGTTGTATACAGGTTGTTTTTCATTTATTGTGTGATGCTGAAAACGCAAACCTTTGGATTAAACAAATCACTGTGACCAATGCCAGAAACATTTTTGTTTGACCGAACAATATTGTTTTTACTTTTTTATTCAGTTTTGTATTTAAGTTATGTTTATTTTTTCTATTGTTTCAGCTTATTGAATATGCCAGTTTGAGACTGTACTATTTGTATAAGTAAATGTTTTGAGCTGTACAGTAAAGATCTAGGAACAAATTAAATGTGAGTGTCCAGCATGCTGAATGACTACTTGTGTGAACGTGGGCTAATTTCCCATGAAGCATCAGTCCTCATACATTAATTGCATCTGCATCGTGCATTGTGACGGTGTGATGTTGTGTTTGAGAGTGGTGTGTGTCTCACTTATTGTGTCCCCTTAGTAGACAGCCAGTGCAGTTTTGTGAGAGTGCAGCATGTTTTCGGGGTTGCTGGTGTAAATGTATCCAAAAAAGAGAGAGATGTGTGTGCGTGTGTGTGCATGTTTGCATTTATTGCTTTATGGGTGTGTGTGTGTCTGTATGTGTGTGAGTATGTGTGTGTGTGTCTGTGCGTGCATGTGTGTGTGGGTATGTGTTTGTGTATGTTGTGAATGCATAAGAGAAAAATCTATTAAGAAAACTTTATCAGATGAAGTCCCCAGAGAAAAAAATGGAGAATGAGTGGAGGTTTTGAATGAAGCATGGATACTCTGTTATGTTTGCTGTTTTTAAAACCTAGGAGGCTGTCTTCAGTGCCCCAGAAGTTTGCTATTGTATGTGCTGTATCAGAATATTACTAGTGTTGGCCAGCTTGTTTATATCCATCAAATAAAGGTGACTTTCTTTCTGACCATCTCTGTTTGTAATTTGCTGTTCAAATCAGTTTAATCTTAATAACTAATAACAATATTCCCATGTACTAATAATAAATGCAAGTTATGCTGCTCAAATGGCCAAAAGCAAACTGACATACTCAGAAAACATTTTTCATTCATTTATAACTTCTGTTCACCCTCTACTTTAGTATAAGTGTAATAATGCAATCGTGAATGTCCTATAGACTGCCATGACAAAGCTTGGTAGGAAACATGCTATTTCGTTAGAACAGTGATATATTAAGTTAGCAACTCTGATGCTAATTCACCACCATCACTGAATTTTTAATATAAGAATATTTTCTACTTTGAGACATCCAGTGTGGCTCCCTTGGTAAAGGCTTTGAAAAGGGCATCAAAGAGTCCAGCGTAAGACTACAAATTCCTGCAGCACCAACATGCCCCGGCCAAATGATAAATTTGAGGGACCTAGAGTACTAACCTAGGTCATGTTTTTAAATTTCTATTTTCTCATGAATATAGAAATACAAGTGGAACAACACACGTGGAAAAGAGGGTTCAACATCAAAGTGTTCTACATTGCACATGTAATTATTAAGAAATGTATTTAGACTGTACAAACAAATCATACTGTAGGCTGCACATTGAAATATATTATATGCTTTCCCACATACATCCATACACACATTCATACATACATGCTGTAAATACATAGGGTATCTACAGTAACTGTACAGCTGTCCTAAAACACATTAACCAAACTTAATGACAATGTTTTGTAACAGGGCTGTCATGCTTCTTACAGGCAAGGCAGTGTGAAATAAAGTGAGTATTTTCACATCACCAACTCATGTTTCATCCAATTTCACCTATTGAAGGAGTTCTTTGTCCCAGACTCACCAGTATGGTCTTAATAGTGATTGCTTCAGGCCTTGGTGATCAATGATACAATTATGTGTGCATCTGCCATGTAATGAAATAGGAAAAGTCCTTGTTGCAACTTGCTTGGAGATTTAATGTCTCTTCAGGACGTTGTTCAGCAAACGGTCTCCCTTGTCAGAAAGCCAGTACCCTGCCATGGCCGCCACAGCTCCCATGAATATCGACGTGAAGACCAAATCTCCCTTAGCAGCCAGTGTGGCCAGAGCACAGAGCACCACCCCGAAGAACATCTGCTGCAGGACCTCCACCTCCTCGTCCTGGATATCCTCAAACAGACCTTTCTCCTGAACACCTGCAGAGGGAGACAGAGACATGGAAAGTTGCAGCGTGTATGTGTGTGTGTATGTGTGTGTGTGTGTGTGTGTGTGTATGTGTATGCTGAGCTAAGCCATCACTCACTAGGCAGCTGCTTCTTCACACAGACATTGTCCTTCCGGCTAAACCCTTCGGCGCAGTCACAGCGGAAAGAGCCTTCAGTATTGGTACAAATCTCATCCAGGTCAAGACAGGCTAGCACCCTCTCACTACATTCATCTATATCTGAGTGAAAAAGAAAGAAAGAAAGAAAGATGAGGTAATTACATCACAGACTTCAAAATTACTGCTTCTCATCAGGATATGGGGGCACAGAATGAATGCATGCTAACAAAATATTCTCTTTTCCAGTTACCCAAACACTTGGCCCCTGTCAGGCTGTACCCAGAGGCGCATTTTCTGCAGCGTGCTGGTCCACTACCCATACAGCCCACGCAGGCCTGGTCGCAGCCTGTGGAAGGAGTGGCCATGTAATATCTTTATCAATATACTGTATTCCACTCTCACGTAAGTGGAGGAAGAACAGAACAAAAAAACAGAACCAGGATGAGTATTACATTAGACAGAGAGAAAACATATGGGACAAGAGGTTAGAAGGTTAGAGAAGCGTACTCGTGTCTGGAAAGTCACCAGTTTGGGACTGGCTGCAAAAAATGTGGATGGGGAGGGTGAATCAGTAACTACTGTCAATGACCCCTCAGCAAGGCTCTTAACTTTTTCTGGAAAAGAGCAAGTGTTCACTGCTCAGTGAATGTTCCCTGGATGAATAAGGCTTATAAAGTCTACCTTTATAGAATATGTTCTGTATCTTTTATAGACCACAGCTAAATATAGACCACTGACCTCTGCACTCATAGGAACCCTCTGTATTAAAGCAGTAGGTGCTGGGAGGACACTTGCCCAGCTTGGTACCACACTCATCAATGTCTGAAACAGGTCAAAATAAATATACATTCAGTATATACTTATATACTTAATCTTCACACACACACACACACACACACACACACACACACACACACACAAAGCTTTGCATACAGTACCTACACAGGTGTTATCATGGAGTGTCCATCCAGCTCTGCATTCCAGACACTGGTTATTTTCCGGGCCTGAGCATATCCTGCAGCTCTCTGGACAGCTTTGGACCTGAACCATTAGAGCCAACAGTGAACACAGCACAGCAGCCGGCAGCAGGTTCCAGTGAACTATCCACGTTCCCATCTGTCCCATCTGGTTGTAAACATGAGGGTATAGGTGTCACCTCTGAGCTCTATCAAAACATCATATTCATATTTGATATGAAGGGATAAAAAGTAGTGCTTCCACACAGGAGTGGTCCCTAAGATATTAAGCAATTATGACCCCATCATATTTAAGAGACTGGGGGAGGTCTGGCTGTTTGGCAGGAATTTCAGAGAGGAAGAGTGCTCAACCTGTTGGTGCGTTATGAGGAACAGAGAGAGAGTTGATGAGGTGATGCGGAGGTGCTGCACCATCATCATCATCATCACCAACACCAAACTGTGATAAAATGGTGTCGCATCTTTATGACTGAACCTGTCAAACCGGCCAAAGCCTTATTAAGACACTTCATTCCTAACGAAAAATCACTACATGACTATAATTATATGGTTCCCAATAGTGAGTTTATATGAGTTTAGTGCCCTTATCGTACTTTATGATATTCTTCTTTATCTCCTATAGTGTCACTATAGTTATTCCTATAATATTCCTCTGGGGACTGTTTGTTATAGTATTACTACAGTTCTTTTTCGTAAGGGGTGTTAGTTCTTCCTCCATCTTAGGTATTTCCCATTTCAAAGTAAATATTAACACATTAAATAGAACATCTGTATCACTAAACGGCTGCGCGCTCATATTAGAGTTTACCGTTCTGAGAATTGAACTTGCGGTTAAACATTATCTGACATGAGGGTCATCTACCCGACACCAACATTAAAATAAAGTCTGTAGATAAATAAAGACATACCTTTACCTGTATATGTGTGTCGACTAGTTTGAACAAACTCCTTGGCAAAGTTTATTGCAGTTACCGAAGAACTCCGAAACTGTGACGGGCTTCATGAACTGACAGGCGCTTAAAGAGTGTCTCCTAATGTACCGAGCGGGCGGAGCTCTAACTAGACCTACCGTTCTCTGAGAGTTTATGAGCACCGTTCTTCCCGCACATCAAAAACTTTTCATCGAGCACTCCTCTGCGTCACTTACACTGACATTATGCTGCACCAATCAGATCCACCGCCCTACGGTGAAAGACGGCCAAAACACACCAAGCATAAAATAAGTGATTTTATTTATAGATTGTGTTGACAGGCGTACATATATATATATAATTACTCTGTAATTCATATTTGGCTGAAGTGTCTCTCATCTTGGTCCAATCCCAAACCTTTTTGAAGACTTTGTTTAGACGCAAAATGTGCAACAATTACATTCAGTGTGACAAGATGGCTGTTGTTTTAAAGGCTTAGTCTCCCAGGTTTGCTCAACACCAAGACATTTATGGGGTGGTGTTTTCTGTTGGTCCAGTCCCTCTTCAATCCCTGGTGCCCATCCATTTGCCTGCCTCTTTCTGTCAGATCCCCTCCCTCTCTTTCCCACACTTAGCTCAGACAGCAGTGCCTGGGTCTGGGAGGGCAGGTGGAACAGGGGCAGGCCCTGAAAAAGCTCCGGCAGACTCCTGTCACTACAGGGAGGTTGTACAGGGTAAGACTCAAAGTTCACCAGGAGAAAACGTTCACCAGCCCTGCCGTGCTGTTTGTCTGTTTGGATGAGGCACAGGGAGGCGGTGAACACATCAGAGTAAGGGGACAATACCACAGGGAGTTCTGTGACGTCCACCTGAGCCTCTTTGTGCTGATGGATCCACTCCTCTGCTCTCTCCCAGGCTTTCCGGGTCAAGACCAGCATGACCTGCCCCCCCAGGTGGTCCACTTTCAGCAGCTGGGAGTGCAACCATGGCAAGGGCCCCAGAGAGCACTGTTCTGTTCGGCTCCACTGGTCCACAGATACGCTGAAGCCCTGGTCACAGAGCAGGGAGCCTAGCCCACACACTAACTCTGACACAACATCCTGCACATCTGGGGGGCTCAGCAGCACCACATGCCGCCTCCCGGCTTCTTTAGAGAGAGCTAAGAAAGAAAGAACAAGGAGACAAGTGTGAGAGAGTTGGCTTGTTTGCCCAATCAATGACTTCATGGATCTTTTGATGAAGGTAGAAACACTCACTTTGTACACATCCACCATGATGCCAGCTCCACGCACATCCTACAAATGCCAGAAAATCAATATAGTTAACATTACAGAAGGCTTTGACATCAGTCAAGTCAGTACCACAAATAATGAATCCATTATATGTGGCCAAAATGTAGCCTATGCATGTGCATGTGTGTGTACTCTTTGTTCCATCTAAAATTCCAAGATCTAGTAAACAGCATGTGGTCAGTGAGGCAAATGAAAGGAGCCTTTGAGGGAAGTGGGACCCTGAGGAAATACAGTTGGACAATGCATATTTTAACATGACTTGGAGACAAACTCCAGACCAGAGAAGTGAGAAATTGTTCTATTCTTGTCGTCCAGGTTTGCCTGCTTTGAAATTTGGTTCCTAATATTATATCTGAAGGACAGGAAAAGACAAAAGGAATAAAATAAAACGTACTCTTTACTATGTCATGGAGGAAATAGAATATCAGCGCTGTCAAGCACACCAGCAGCACCATAGCGACAACCAGGAGACTCCAGCGCCACCTGCCGGCTGAAAGTGGTAAGTATTAGAAACCAATGTTTTTTAAACGCTCAGTTACTACAGCAAAATGAAAAATGTTAAAATGAATGATGGACCATTATCAATTTCTCTAATCTTAAAAATGATCAATATCCTTAAAATATGAGTTTCTCACAGACTTACTGTCATTGAAACAGAATGGACCCAGCTCATTTTCCATTCCATTTACTTTCACCTGTACAAATGGATACACATTAACACATTATTCAACTCCAGTAACTAAGGAAATACAACTCTGAGGCAGGTTAGAATACTTTACCATCACACACGGTGAAAGCTGAAGGTTGATGTCTTCAAACACCCCTAGTCTCTCCTGAAGAGAAAACAATTGGAATATTAAAATAAAAAATAAATTAAAATGAGTGATACCAGGACCAGGGAATATTAAGGCTCAATATGAAAGTACCCAGTGTCCCTTGCTATTTTGTCTCCAGGTGCCATTTGACAGCTGCTGCCTAAAGCCCTTCATCTCCTTGCAGCTCCTTGCACCTGCAGTCCTGTGGCAAGGCCACACTTCAGCCTCAAGCCTGCAGGGGGCAGACAGGTTCCACAACAGCATTGCACCGTCACTGTTCAGTTGACCCGTCAGTGACACGTTCTTCCATATGTTCCTTTGGAAGACTGGGGACAAAGCAAAGGAACAAGCTTCATGAAAATATATTATTTTCTCAACTTCTGCCACCAACTTCCTGTTCTCACCCCCTCGAGAGACCAATACGCATGTGATGACAATGAAACTAGTCAATTTAAGGCTTCTCACCTGTGTGATTTATGAAAGGGCAGCTTTTGGAGCGCCGAGACCTCTGGTCACCTTTATCCCACCATATCTGAAACACACACACACACCACCATATAAATCCATCTGGGACATAGCGTGTTTATATACGCTAACCATGCATAAGCGTGACAACACTACCTGGAGACACATGCAGGAGGTGACGTAATACAATGGAATGGTTGCCCTGTTCCATTTCTGTAAACAACCAGAAAACATTGTGGCTGTTATGCAAGCAGGACACACACGTGATGAAAGGTAACTGCCAACAAAAATACACATTGAGGAATAATACTGGCCTGGCATTTTCCATTTATTTCATACTGGAGGCATACACTGGGGAGGAGGCTCTTATTCTTGCCAACAACCTGCAGCACCACCTGATTCCTGTCATGGTCAATTACACTGTTGAGTCTGGGGACTGACAAGAGCACAAGACACACTTGTGATTTACAATCACCTCCAGTAATCACTTACTTGATTCAAATATGAATACAAATGGCAGTATCAATCAATTCATAGATTATATGAGGATCACCTACCTTCACACTCTTCTATACGTTCCTGTTTATTTAGAGAGCACACTGAGGACAGACAGGAATATGTGTCAACCATTGCAGAAAGCTTCTCATATATACAGTATATATAGAAAAACAAGTTGTAAGTTATGAGTTCACACTAATCTGTTGTTCCAATTATTATTAATGATTTGGTTTTGATTATCAAATACAGTAAAGTGATTTTTATCCATTATGAGATTGTAGTAGATTGTAGTATACCAATACACTGTACCTTCATCTAAGGAAGCCACTACAACCTCTCGATGAAGGCGTGGTGGTTTAGTAGGATGAACAAACACTGACACACTACTGCTGAATGAAACCCCAACTGGCTTAGTAATCACCAGGGACATCTAGAGAAGTCACACACACACACACACCCACACACACACACACAAACACACACAGCAGATGACACATGGGGACTGGAAGTGAAACTGTATCCAGCCTATTAGCAGCATAGATATTGTAATCTAGTGAACACACTCTACCTGTGGCTTGTTTTTCTGGGTGAGAGCATCACGGTTTACAGTGAACTCCACTCTCTTGCATATGGGCAGAACGGTCACTGTGTAGCACACTCTCACAGATGCTGTTTCAACAGAGAAAGCCCAACATAGGCAAGGTTTAAAATGGTTTGAAATAGTTATAGGGGGGGTCTAACTGGAAGAAGAGCATTTCAAACTAAACTCCTTTCTTTCCACCCTCCATTTAAAGCCTAATAACAAATTGCTATCAATATAGATGACAGTATAAGCAGATTGAGTTTACACCTCTTGGATTCCTGGTCTCCTCACTGGCATCCTCCCCATCAAGCCCAGAATTGCCATCATCCTCCATTTCTTCATTAGGGTGGATATAGAGATCTAAGTCTATCACCAGACCCAGTGTGCATGGTGCTCTGTCCTTGCAGCACAACACAGCCCGTAGCCTCAGGTCTCTGACATCCACAACGTCACTCTCTGGTTCAGGAAAAGGGGAGATAGGCGACTCCTCCTTCATAGTGCAATTAGAGAGACCCTATTGAGTGGGGAGGAAAAAATCAAATGAGACTGAACAACAAATACCTTTTACTGTAATTGAGGCCCATATTGTAGCTGTTATACATACAACACATCCAGTAAAATGGCCCTATTGTAACAAGCTGACTGATTACTATAACCCTTTGTCTGATTTGATTCAATATTTGAGAATCAAACACTATTATCTGTGGGTCTAAAAAGGAAATTAAAAAAATATGCCATCAGAGCTACATCAGCTGCGACAGGAAATTAATTGTGTAATCAGTCAACACAAGTTGTGTGTAGCACAGGAAATTTCAGCTTCGGTGTGTCCATACATGCATCAATTTCAAAATCGCTGTCTACCTGTGAGCAAAAGACTTCTTGACTGTCATATCCAGTGACTTCTAAACCAACGGCTGACATGCCTAGTGCCAGTAAGATACATCCAATAGACCATCCAGGTGAAACCATTTTGCTTCAGGATTCTCTGACAGAGTCCTACAACATATTCCTCCAAAAATTCATCACCAATGGTGACATGAAAACCATGTTCAGCAAATCCTATGTCCCCCTTCCTGTCATGGCTTTAAGTTGGTGATTAACTTGACAACAATGTGCTATGCCTGGATCCCGGTATCATATTACCTGGGGAAGAAAAAACACAAATTAATGCCAGTATCGGTGTTCTATGATAGTTGTTTGCTTTGAGTAAAACCTTGTCATCAGAAACACGTGTAGTCTTTCTTTATAATGCAGGCTAGCTCCAAACAGTTTTCTCACTTAAAAGTAATTAATAAGTCAAGATCACTGTTCCCCCGATGGGAACAATAATTAGACAGATAAGATATGAACACAACCAGATATTGAAAGTATTTAGGCAACAGAATGTCCTACTACTAGAGCATGAGAGTGAGATGATACATATATAACATTACATTACATTAGAAATGACATACATGTGGGGAAGGCTACTTACTGTGTTCAGAGTGAAAAAGTAGAATCTAGTTTTCAACTTGTATTGCTTCTATATAAAGTGTCCTGGTCTTTACTTCCTCAAAGCAGCCTGAGAACATGTTTCAGGCCAGTGAAACTGCAGTGGAAGTTTCATCGTACCTCACTTTGTCCTGATCCAGGAATGTCCCTCCCTCATTCCCTCCCTCTCTCTCTCTCTCTCTCTCTCTCTCTCTCTCTCTCTCTCTCTCTCTCTCTCTCCCTCTCCCTCTCTCTCTCTCCTCCCCCTCCCCAGTCGGATGTCATCCATCAGAGTGTGTTTGAGTTGATCCATACAGATGATC
>CABFOQ010018975.1:0-12727 GCA_900660455.1 Gephyroberyx darwinii
GGAGAGAAAGATGCGTTGTCAGGCTGAACTCCCCGTCCCCTTTTAGCATGATGCGTCCTGACATTGCCGCGTCCCCCGATCCGAAGGACGGCCACTTCTCAGTTGAGAGTAGAGTCCGCGTCCCGTCCTTAGAAAATGTCAAACTAGAAAAATGTTCATGTACGCTATCCTATTTTTCGAGATCGGGATTAATATGTAGAGACAATGATTCGTAGGTGGTGAAGTTGGTTTTGGGTGTTCTCAGTGTTGTGTGTTGGAAAAGCTCCTCTGACACTGAATATAACGCACTGCTATAATGAAATTAAGTCAATTTCAGGAGCTGGAAAGGTAGGAAATCTGTAGAGTGAATGAATCATTATGGGCGTTTACAACTGATGTTTTTCATCCTCTACTATATTTTAAATTATTTAATTATCAGGCTATTATTATAATAATTAGTATTATTAATATTGTTGTTGTTGTTACTCCAATAGTTTCCTGGCGCATTTACCTCCCGTCTGCTGTTTAAAATGATAGGCTAATGACAGGCTTTCCCTCACGTCAGTTTAACCTGATCTTTGGTGGCATCTAATTCTGTCTGCGGGGTTGGGAAATATTGGAAATACAGCTGAGGAAACAAGGACCGCACCTGCCTGTTTAAGCCAAGTATCGGTTTAATAAACAGTGTTGGTTGTCTTTCCGCCGTATGAGAACGGATGCGTTCGTCTCTTTGCAGTCGTTTTAAACACAATACGGCATCAGCATGATCTATTCTCGGTTTATTTGATCCATCATTTTAATGCTGATGTAATTTTATTTTGCGCCCCGCTGGGTCCTCTCCGGTTGGTAATGTGTGTAAGTGTGACTGGGTTTCGTTTCCAGCCTTTCCGATCAGCCGTCAGATCTTTTATCTTCAAAGTGCTTTTTGCCCGTAAAAGGATGGATTTTCCACTGTTTCCACTATCCCAAGTTTTTTTTTTTTTTAGTTTTTTAGTTTAATTTAGGTACCATTGTTTTCATATTCGCCTTAGCTGGCAGCAACAACAAGAAAACATACATGTAATAAAGCATTTATAGCTTTAGGGTAATAAAGACAACAAAGAAGCAGCCTGCCAATTAAAAACAAACAAACAGAATAACCAGGTTTACTGGACCCTTAGTATATTCAGTGTTCACAGATTACACTTTTTTTCAGCAAAAACAAGTTCCTCAGCATCAAAGGATGTACTGTAAAACCATAAATCCATGTACAACCCCGTACAGTACTTTTAACACTTCATCAACACTTAAGCACTTAAGTAAAGTATATAAGTAGTATATATGATACAACATATCTTGAGAAAATTGAAGTTAGGGGAGATTACATTAGTTGCATGGCTCACATGCTTGTGCACATGAACATACATTTTTTTTTATATATTAAGTGCAAATAGCCTATTGAGTTTCATTATCAAGGACTGGGATATCCAAACAGGGTGACTATGTCATGATAGGTGAAGGAAATCATTTTTTATTGCCTCTCCAAATTTTTTTTGCTACATACCTAAACATATACACATGTTGCAAGCTATGCACTGAAAGTCAGCTGTAGGCACAAAGACACAATATTGTATTCTATTTGATGACAAACATTTTTCACATATGATGAGGTGAGAGTGCACAACATTATCACATAGAGAAATGCAATATATAGACCATTTCATGAGTATTTGGAGAGTCTATCTCTCCTCCATCTGCTTGCTCCTTGGTCAGAATCAATGAGCCCTGTTTCCACAGCAATGGGTTCCTCTGTGGACAGACAGTATACATAAATACAACTAAAAAAAGCACCAAGCGTCTGACCGTCCATGTGTAATTTAACTGAGATCGTGGCCTTATGAGGAAAACCAGATAAGTAATATTGACACGGGTGTCTTAAGTTTTATTGTCAGCTCCTCAAATGCTTCAGGTTAAAGGATAAATTATGTTAAAAAAAATAAATGAATGTCATTCATGTCAATTAATGCATTCAGTGCTTTATTAAAAAGTGGTCTTACATTGGAGGCGTTGGCACCCTGGGACCGAGCTATGAGCCGAGTGGAGACAAGAACAGTAGAACAGTTAGCATCAGGTCTTTGGCGTATACCTGCAGCCTGGCAAAGACAGCTAGAGGTTAATGCATTTGCCCTCACCAAGTTCACACACCGCAAACCCCAAAAAAGAGTTACAGCGATGTGAAGGGTCCTCTATATATAATGTCTCACTCCGCAGTAATGTTTATGGCTGGGTATAAAAGCATTCATACATAATAGGCAGAGGAGAACATATGTTCCTATAAAACGCCGTCTGTTCCCGCTTTACTGTGCTCCCAAGAGGAGGCTATGGAGGCACTTAAGTTAGACACACACAGTGTGCATCACCAGAGACCCGGGTAATGTTTATAAAGTGGTAACTGCTCTCTTTCTTATTCCTGTGCATAGCTTAGAGATGGAGAAGCAGACACTGAGATCATTTCCTCATGCCAGAATATGTGCTGTCCTTTTGCTGTGGTGTTTATTGGGTTGTGTGGCTGGTGGACCTAGAAGGACCCAGAGCCTCTGTCTGTGTAAATGACTGCGAATGGTTATAAATGTTGGGCCGACTTGCGTGATGTCATTGATGAAGTGCTGAGAGGCCGGCCGATGGTCCTACCGTCAGGCTGGTGCTTTCCTCAGCTCATTTAAAGCTGCAGAAAGCAACGCTTGCGAGTTGGGACAGGGGAGGCCAGGGAATTGCAGACAATACTAGTATTTTATCATCTTTTGGCTTTAGCAAAGCGGCGGGTTTCCAGGCCCTGCTGTGCTGTTTTGCTCCAGCTTGCACTCCTCCCACTCTGGGGGTTCTTACAAGCCATGTCTAACATCAACAGCCATGGGTTACTTTTTTTTTCTCCCCCATCTCCCCTTCTTCCTCTTCCTCTTTTGGCTCAGTGGATCGCAATTGAAGAATCCCAACATTGTCCCCAGAACCTTGACACTTTTCAAGCTAAAGCGAAAAGTGAGCTCCCTGGTAAACAAACAAATAAGAATCTATTTTCAGCACAGCACACTTCATCTTCTCTCCAAGTTCCTCCCTGCACACTCCTTCCTTCCTTCTCACTTTGGCTTCTCCATCTCCTGTTATTTTACTTGTGCCAAATATTCCAACCAATCCCAAACTCGACGTCTCACTACCCTGCCTCGGACACATCCTGGGAGGCGAGGCGGTGACAATGAAGACAAATTCATTGCGACGCTATGAAAGGGGAAGAAAGAGAAGAGGGCGTACAAGACATAGCTGTGGCGCTATTGTGCCATCACGTCTATTTAATTGTAATTAAAAAGCTTGAACCAGATCCAGGATGTGTTTGTGCTCCTCCTCTCTGTTCCCTTCTTAATATTGTTATTAATCCGCAAAACCGTTTCAGAGTTAATTAAAAGCAATGACTTCAGCGTCAGTCTCTCAAGAGGACCGTAGTGAATAATCACTCTGTCTCCTTCTTTAATAAGCTTCAACGTCCTTCGTGCACATGGCTCTTCCCCAGCAATTACTGTTCCAGTCGCCTCCTCACACACACGCAAGCGCACACGCTACTGCATTTGAGTGCATATAGGTGAGCGTGCTCACACACGCACACACACACACACACCCTCCTAACCCACCCCAACTGTGCACTGCCCTCCAAATCTCCTCTATGTTATGTTAGGCTCATAGTAGCTCGCTCTTCAAAAGGGTTACAAAGTTTACATCTTACATCTTCTACATCATCTTTACATCAAAAGAAAACTTGAGGTTTGGCTTCAAAACGTGTTGGCGGCCTCAAAAGAGAACACGGATTCTGGTACCACAGGATCGGTTTACCAACAATCAATACTCTGTATAGCATTATAACAGATTGATTTGGGGCTTGCCATCCTTTTCATGGATTTTCTCGGCGTGCTAACCACGGTCCAAAGCAACGGGATTCTTTTTACCCCAGAGGGCCGTTAAGGTCCAGCATCACTCAGGTTAAATCAGGTTGCGTTGTCGCTTTCCCCTTCATACCATCCGTCTCAGTCCCATGTAAGAAACACCCTGGAGATGACTCTCCAGGGTGTTTCTTAAGATTGTTTATCCCATTGGTGTGTATCCAGGTGTAACCCACACAGTGTGTCTAGCATGTGGAGTCAATCCCAGCATCACTGATTGCTTTGGTGATTGAAATATGTTCCAAAGCGAGGTGTAGATTCATTACACACATTCATTATTTACTAATAGGTGGTTTCTCTGACAAAATACTGCAACAGATTCATGACTAAAACTGTCTCATTCAGTCTCTTGAACTGTGAGGATTACAAGCACTGGACACATTGTTGAGTGGCACCTATCTACAATGTATTTATCCCTAGCTTTCACCGAGAAATGTAGAAAAAGCAATATTTGACTTTTAAATTTTAACATTCTGGTAATGCTGGGACCTGCTATTCTTTATCCTGGTCTGACTTCAGCACTGAGAGGCCTCTGTGTGTCTGGTGTAACAGAGAGACTCTGTCTGGAATAGACAGACAGCCGTGTCTGGGTGTGAGAGAGCCACCCTCAGTCCTTCATTCCCTCAGCCCCTTAGCCTGTGGTATTGATCTCATTATATGTGTGTGTGTGTGTGTGTGTGTGTGTGTATGTGCGATTGCATGTGCGTGTGCATGCGTCTCTGTCCCTCTCTTCCTTTGACAGACCCATTTCTTTCTGTGTGATGTATAGCGCGGCACTTCTTCTATAATCAGCCGGGGAGGTAGTGGAGGCGGACCTTTGGCCTTGATCTGCTGTGTAATTGGACATTGGATTTGACACTCTGCTGAGTGGAACATTAGAGCTGGCCTAATTAGGTGCGAGGGCTATTAAATGAAGATTTGCCCATGTTGTTAGGAAATACCACACAGATTGGAAATGTCAAGATGACATCGGGTTGTCATCTGCAACCAGCGGGAAGAAAATCTATCATTTATTGGTGAAGTTTCAAAACGTCCTCTGAAACTGCCCACCACTTCTCTGTAATCACTCTCTTCCTTTCATACTTTCTACAGTCAGCTCCTGGAGTAGAGAGCCGTCAGAGCCTACCTGCGCGATTCCCCTTGCTGGCATCTCAGGATGCTCATGAATGTGCTATAACATCTCATGCACTGTGAAAAACATATGGTCTAAAATAGGCTATGGATTTTCACCAGTTGCTGGGTGACTCAGGCATGCTGTGGTGTTGACTCACAAGGCTTCTTCATTATAATGAGGACCCATATGGGCGATAGACAAGTGCCCCTGGCCCTCTTATGTAAACATCTTTCTCTCTCTCTGTCTCTCTCCCTACGCCCCTGACATTTAGCTGTCCCCCAAATTCACACTTCAGTGATACCCAGTGATTTCCCCTCCCACCGAATAGGAAAACAGCAAGTCAATGGCTTCAAATGACTCACTGTCTGTCGCGTAACTCGATGTGTTTAACACAGCTAGCGCCCCTTCAAATGAATATGGGTAAGATATCAACAATCCTCCAAGTCAAAGATGATGAATAGGCTACTTCATGAAAAATGCATGTCACAGCAAAGCTGGGAGTCTGCCTCTCATCCAAGACTATTATACAGAAACTCACTTTGCCTCATTTGAGAGTTTTTTTTTTTTTTTCCCCCAAAGAAAATAAATCTTACAGAATGATGCTGTGCGGTGCCTCGGGGTTACTAGGATTCACACTGGAAAAACAAGCTTGGTGTGAACAAAGGGTCTGGATTTTTCTGTAAAAACCTCTTTTCAGACGATGCTGAGAGCAATGATTGGGGTTTTAGTGTTGGAGCTAGAGGCAGACAGCACTGTGTATCTCAGTAATTGACTGAGTGTGATGAGTCAGACGCAAGAGAAAAAGAGTGGCTGAAATGCAGGTCAGAGTTGATGCCTCTTTCTTCCTCCCCTATTTCCACTGACAAGTCTCTTTCAGTACCAAACCAGGAGAAGCTGCCTTTATTTTATCCTCTTTGTTGTGGCTGTGAAATCTCGATGCCGTTACTCATGGTCCCTCAGAGGTTTCCGTTTGGATAGTGTAACAATTGTACAAGTGATAAACTTAAATAATGCGTGACGCCTCACCTTTCGCATCCTGTGAGCAATTTCATAAGCCACAAGAGTATTGTGCAATAAAGACACACCGTTTCAAACAGGGAGGCTGCGCAGGTACAAAGAGAACAGCTGGTGAAAAACATTCGGGAAGCCTTTTTCTACTTCTTCCTGACAGATGGCAAATCTCCTGTTACCATTTCATTGCTCTTATCATGTTTTCAATTTGGTTCCTCTGACAAATAAACCTGTAACACAAGGGAAGACCGCAGCATTTTGACACTACAATTCTGTCACTACCAACAGCAGCTTCTCATTTCATTATTTGTGCAAATTTGTTTGTCTGTATCTTGAGTGTGCATGCTTGTGTGTGTGTGTGTGTGTGTGTGTGTATGCATGCTGTAGTGAAAAGTTGGACCAAGCACAACGGTGTAACAAGCTCTCTAAGCTGCTATTAAGCATGCAGTGCACGGCAGGAATGCTCAAACACAATTAGACAAGCGGTACACTTTGATTTAAAGAGGGCCAATGCAACGGGTTGATCAGAAAAGGAGGCTCGACATCAAGTCAACAAACCCCTGTCAGAGAGACTACAAGATATGTCCTTGTCACTCACACTGACAACGCCTCTCATAACACAGCAGATCACTGTCCCAATGAGACATTACAGGCTGTTTCTAGGCCAGCCGCCGCAGAAAAAAAAGTCAATTAAATTGCCGTGCCTTTCATAAATAATACTATCGCAATGGAAGTGTTCAATAGAGGATTGGAAGTGATGCTTGGGCAATCCAGCCAACCGTCCGACGCCGCACATCACAACTGTTGGATGAGGATAATGTAAAATGCCATTTAAAATAAGGGTGATTTGCAACTATTTGAAAGTAATCCAACTTGACGAAGCGGCAGTGCCAGTCAATATGTTAAAACGTGTTACGCTTTCATGTTTGGAGGGGATTATAAACGTAAGCGCTGTCACTATTGATAATTGTAACGTTCATGTTCATAGTTATACAGTATCCAAGTTAAGAGAATCACTTCACTTTCGCAAGGCATACATTATCTATCAAGCCGAAGCACAGCCTTGGTTTTTTTCTGTCTCCGCGCAGAATATTATTCAATCAAAGGCATCACGGTGACGATATGACGGATGCAAACACGCACAAGCAGCCGCGAGGAAGACAACATCGCCTGACACCTCATTTACCATCGCTGGAGCAGGCGCTTACGGCCTCACGCTTTGTTTGCCTTGTCAAAGTTGCTCTACATATTCTGTGTCAAGGTCACGCACTGCCAGGCGGCTGTTTGTCCTGCTCATCTCTCTATACATCCGCCTTACCCCGAGCTTGAACCTCATATTGCTAACAAGTGCTTCCGATGCTTTGAGGAGAAAAGGATAGCTGTGATAGGAGCTCCTCGGTCATTATTTCAAAAATAGTGAGAGAGAGTTTTATTGGAGCTCGCTGGTGAGACAAAAACAAAGCAGTCTCTGGTAGTCTACGGGGATAAAATCCATTAGGGCAAAACAAACAAAACAAAACAGCAACAAAAATAATATCATCTTGGCAGAACCATAAGAAGTTTACCATAAGTTTACTTTGACTAAGGCTCATTACGTTGCTGCTAAAGAAAGTGTGTGGTATTTATACTGTCCCTAAACTAAATGAACTGTCATGCTTGCTCCTTAAAAAGCAAATGAAGGGAACAATTACATATATAGATGCTAAATTACAGCATCTCTGACATCGTCAGTGGCCCCCAGCTTCTGTGGAAACAGTAAACCAAATATTTTTATAAAGTTTCATTAAAACCCCAGCAGACAAATACTCCTGAGCTATCACCACCCCCTCACCCACCAGCCCAAAGTACGGTAGTAACCCTCTAATAAGATGGTGTTGACTTTGTGTGCTCGGGGCACATCATATCATATCATATTAATATGCACTGGACGCCTGCCTCTCAGAATCAGAATAGGAGGCTTTGTTTGCACATCGATATGAGCCTTGCTAGATTTAATCAGGAGGATAAACAATGAAAAAAAGGACAATATTTCATATATTACCCCTGCACCTTAATACCTCTCCTCAGCATTTCATTATCCAGATTACCCTTTACTGTACTTGCACTTTTCATGCCAATGTGACTGTCACTGAGTTCCCGGTATATCTTCCAAAGTTTGATTTATCCTCCACTATTTCTATTCCTGAATCCATCTTTTCCGCCAATAAAAGTCTATATATCCTTTTTTTTCTGGAAACAGTAATTTCATTTTAAAAAATATGCCTTTTTGTATTGACAATAACACTGTTAAGAGGGCTGAAGGAGTATCAATCAACCTCCCTGCCTCAGAATTCAATGCAGCAAGCTGAAGGCAAAGTAAAGAACATGCCTACTCCATCTCTTGAAAATCATTCAAAGTCATGCAGGGTATTGAGTGTCTGGTAGGTTGCAGGAGCACAAGGCTGGAAATCATAAAGGAAGTTGTGTTATGCCCCGAAAACCTTGAAAAAAAAAATACATGCAGCTCCTGGTAAGCTTTTACGAAGTATGTGAAGTCCATGTTTGCCGTCTGAACTTGTAGTGGAATCGTAGAAACCATTGTGGTGCATGTTTGAACTGGTTGACAGTATCTCCTTGTAACTGTTGGCTCAATAACCCCGTCGTCACACCCAGAGGTTCAGGCAATTGTTCTGTGCCACTGTGGTACCAAGAGGAATACCGTGGCGGTGCTCCTAGGTTGATTTCTGGGAGGTATTAGGAGAGGTGCTGTCCCTCCTATGACAGTTGTCGTTATTGTCACGATGATGAAGTGTTCACTGGAGATTAGATGTTCTTTGGTAATGCAACGTCACTCACATAACCCGCAGCTTCGTTTAGTCAAGTTTTAGCACCATCTCATCGAAACCCTTTTTACAGTACTGGAGAAGGAAGGCCACTCTCTAATTTGACGCTGCTCAGGAATGCATCACTTTGCTACAGTTTCTATCACTTTCTTTTAACTCTCATACCCTCCAGGGCTAGGAAATATTTCTTGTAAAGTAATAATCCATTTTCATTTAAATAAATGTCTGTTTTGCTTCTCTCCAGTATGATATGAGAAATGATTCAGCCTATACCCAGTTCATGAAAGCTTTTACATTTGCTGTTCTAAACAGGCAGTGGTGGCTAGGTCTGTCCCAGGGAAAATCCTCTGGTGTGCAGGAAGTATTGCGTTTTACGAACACTTTGTTTGGAATAACTAGAAGAAGAACTGGGTAGTTAGTAGGAGCAGCGATAGCCACTGTGGCTGAACAGACAAAGAAAAGAGCGGCACCTACAGAAACTCTCAACTTCAACAGAAAATCCAAGGGAAAAGACGTCAAACAGACAGTGCTGGACACACTTTTGATTTTGATTGACAGGTGATCTCTGGAAAGTGCAGTGAAGAAACACCCCAGTAATGAACACCGATTCTTTAAAGAATAAAATCAATCATTATTTGATTTCCTGTACGAAATTACCCATTAATAATTAACTGTATTGAAACAGGGGATGTGTTCCAGGCTCCCTTTTAGGTTTGGCAACTCTGATGATGTCTATGCAGGAGATCTCTGTCAGTAGCTGGCCTATCCCCACATTCGTCAATATGCCTGTTGTGGGTACTCCTTAAATAGACCAATTAATTGTCGTCAATCTTCTATCCCGCCTGTTAAGCCATCTTGTCGACACCCGCTCGAAAAGCTGTGATATGGGGCCTCGCCCATCCTTTAGAGCTGCGGAGAACAAATGTTCTGAGCCAAGGGCCAGAAGAGACTGAGAATGAGGCACATGGATCAACTCTACTGACCAGACTAAGTGACTAACTGGCTTATTAACCAGTGGCTGCATTAAAGGATGTACTGTACAGCTTTCTGTTTCCATGCTGATGAGAAAATAATGACCTTCTTGTTCAGTTGTAAGTTATGGTAGATGTTGGGGAACCAGGTTCAGGTTCAGGACCTTTTTACAGAGTAACACTGTATTTAATTATGCCTGGTGACACATACTGTATGCTGCCAACGTTATGGGTTATGGGTCCATGACCTTTGCTGCATGTCATCCTCTCTCCTTCCTAACTTTCTTGTCACTCTCTACACACACATACACACACACACACTCAGTGTTTCAGCACCCGTTTGGTGCTGCAGCCTACACTTCTTTCCCTAGAGAGGAAGTACACATTTGAGATGGAGCTCTTAATTAGCCAGGACAGAGGTCATGTAGAAACTGCTCGAAATGTCCTATAATCAGACTGCCAGCATACACACACACCGACACGCGCCTACACACACACACACACACAGAGTCCCTCTTTCTCTCTTTCTTTTTCAGGCAAATCCAAGCCATTGTATCTAGTTATGCTTCATTGTGCTTTCTCGAATAGTTCATCTGCAGTAGATGTCCTTGGCATGTTTTTACTGTATTTCCTCCACCCCCAGAGACAGCCTTGTTAAAGAAGAAGAAAGAAAGAACACTTTATTACTCCACGTCACACACACAGTTGGTGGTGGCCACCAAACACACACACACGCACGCAGGGAGGGTGGCTGCAAAAATTCGTTCACTGCATTTAACCCATCCTGTTGATGATGCCCTTCCAGGGGCAGCCAGGAGCAGTGGGCAGCCCTCTACGGCACCGTCAATAGTGCCCCAGGCGGGAATCGAACCCAGAACCTTCTTGCTGTGAGGCAGCAGTGCAAGCACTGCGCCACCATGTTGATGAGTTCCTGAGACATTCTCTTTCTGAGGACCTCTTCTTTCAAGGCTGAACGTTCGGTCTTCTGTGAAAGACCACTGTCAGCTCTATTGAAACCATAGATTTACTTTACAGCAAGGTGTGGCTGACCCTCTGGTGTGTAGGTGTAATGTGAGTGATTGTATGCCTATCTGTGTTCGCCCTGTGATCGATCGATGTGTCCGGGGCGTTTCCCTGCCTTTTGCACAATGTATGCTGGGATAGACTGCAGCCCCTTACTAAGTGGGTTATGGATAAAAGGATGTCCTGATACATAACTAGCTAACAAACCTACTTCTGTCTCTTTATGTCTGTTGTTGTCCTTGCAGGTTCGTGCCAGTGCCATCGCCCAGGATGCAGACCAGAACTACGACTATGCCTCCAACAGCGTCATCCTCCATCTGGACGCAGGGGACGAGGTGTACATCAAACTGGACGGGGGCAAAGCCCATGGAGGCAACAACAACAAGTACAGCACCTTCTCTGGCTTCATCCTCTACGCAGACTGACGACAGAGACAGACACAGAGACAGATAGTCAGGCAGAAAGAGAAGATATTGAGAGGAAGAGTTGTACAATGGGGGGGAGGAGGTGGGTGGTTAAAAGCCGGAATGCTTTCTAGTTTCCTAATTCTCTCCATCATCACGGACCCCTCTGCTTTGCATCCATCACACCCAGGCTCTCTCGCTGAGCCTGGCTGCAGAGCTCCCGAGGAAACACTGAGAGGGGCATGGCGGGAGGAGTGGAAGGAGTGGGGGTGGGAGAATGTGTTTCAGGGAGGGTTGGCTTCCTGCCCTCCTCGCCAACAACTCCGACTTGTCAGATGCTCCTCGCTTTCAGTGTTCCTCCTCTCCAACCCGCTCCATCGAGAAAAACGACAACAACATGAAATCCCAGCGAACGTGGATGATCTCACCTCTCCTCTCCACAGTGGCTACAGTCGGCTGTGCCGTCGGTGGACTCGGCTGACTGAAATTCGTAGTGTTGTTACGTGATTTTCCTTAGATTGTGTTTTAATTTCGTAGACATGCATAATATCTACACAAAAGAGATTTAAATAAGAATATATTTGTCCCTTGTGAAGATATCCTGTTTGACAGAGAGGATGGATTTTGTGAGATGTTATTTGTGATGCGGCTGGAGTGGAAATCCTTAAAGCAAGACGCTATTTCATGGCAGTGGGTGTTTGACTTCATCTCTGGCTACAGAAAGGTTATTATATATTATTCATGTGGAGAATATTGTCAAACCCAGAGCAATGCATTCTGCACTGTACCTCCCAATGTATCTGAAAAAGGAAAACATCTCATATAGCTAATATCCTTTCCCCTAACCACCCCCACTCTGTTTGCACATAATATCCTGCTGTACGGATTAAAAATAGAGTTTCAAACGTCTAGATGTTCTAGTTTTGTGTAGATACTCTACTGGCACAACCAGCCTGGTGACGAAGCAAATCTTCAGAGTCAGAGGTAACCTGATTGAACAGTGCCCATGCCCTTCCTGTGTGGTGAAATCTGGTATCTAAAGCAGAGAGTGAAGAAGAGAGAGTTAAGATTAAAAGATGGCGGGGAAGTGGATGAGGGGTGGGGTGGGGGTGTGGTAAAGCACAGAGTGGGCAACATTTTCTGTCTCGGTGTCTTTGAGCTTCACTGGATGTCATCCATTCATTAGCTGCATATTCACTGACACACAGGCATTATGGTAATATTTACTCAACATGGCGGCCTGACAGCTTGCTTGAGAATGAAACTGATTGGGTGAGTGACTCGGCCTATTATGATTACACGTTTGCCTGTGTGTGTGTGTGTGTGTGTGTGTGTGTGTGTGTGTGTGTGTGTGTGTGTGTGTGTGTGTGCGCGCGCGCATGAATGTGTAGGGGGATGTGCGCGGCATAGATTCAGATGCTTCTATGACTGCCTTCAC
>CABFOQ010018976.1:0-10920 GCA_900660455.1 Gephyroberyx darwinii
AGACTACATGGAGGATTGTGGAATAGTCTATTGGCGCTCAAATGCGTTATTGCGCACACAGCAGGCTGAACAAGCAGCGGCTCCAACTAAGAAGTGTGAAGGCGTCCTATTTCTGAGCTTCAGTCAGGAATCAGAGGGGTTTTGAACGCTGTGTAAACTTGCATTTAAATGGTTTCCTCCTCTATTTGAACAGACAAGTGACGCTCACCATGCGGATCGACTCCGACAATGGGTTGCATGAACTGCGATTTCCTCATCTGAGAGCAGTTTAATGTGTTCATCATCCATTTATTTCAGAGGATTACTCCTTCCTTCAGTAACGATGGGTAAGCCATTATTTTCTGCATAATTTATTGACACATTTTCTCCCTCTTGAAGCTCATTGTAGCCAAGACAACGACTATGGGGGGATTTGAACAATTTACATTTGCCATAGTTATTAGCTGTTAAAATTGGAGGTTTGTGGTTTTTTATGTTTTTTGTCTACGTAGATGAATATGTAGGAATATCTATTGAAATCATATATATTGCTTATGCCTCCCAAACGATGCAATACTATGTGTGTTGTACTATTTTTACAAATCCATAAAAGTATGCTAGACTGTTAAATTCTTCATGCACTGAGAGATCCGACTTAAAGCTGATCCTCCCTACAAAATTTGTCTGTTTGAAGAATTATTTTTCCACTTTTACTTATTTATAATATAATATTTGAAGTCTTTGAGCACACATTTTCTAGACCTAGTCAGCCTTTTGATTGCCTTTCCCCCACTCTACCCCCAACAGGTTCTGTGATCTGGGAGTGGAGGCTATCATGTCTTCTTCTTCAGGCGGCTGTTTTGCTGCTGCTCAGCAAGGGGGAGAGGATGTGCCCTGCAAGTTGCCGTTGTGAAGGAAAGATTGTTTATTGCGAATCTGGTATTTTCCAAGACATCCCAGAAAATATCACCACTGGATGCCAAGGTCTATCTTTGCGCTACAACAACCTGCTGGTTCTGTTGCCATACCAATTCGCTCATCTCAATCAGCTTATCTGGCTTTACTTGGACCACAACTCCATCAGTGTTGTTGATGCATTAGCCTTTCATGGTGTGCGTAGGCTCAAAGAACTGATCCTCAGCTCCAACAAGATCACACATCTGCACAATAACACATTCAGTGCCATACCCAACCTGCGCAATCTTGACTTGTCTTATAATCAGCTACAATACCTACATCCAGGCCATTTCTATGGCCTGCGTAAACTCCAAAATCTCCACTTTCGATCTAATGGTCTGAAACAGATCCTTGTTCGCACGTTTCTGGAGTGCCGCAGCCTTGAGTTCCTAGACTTGGGTTATAATCGCTTGCGGAGCCTCACCCGCACAACATTCTTAGGGCTGTTCAAGTTGAAAGAGCTTCATTTAGAGCACAATCAATTTTCCAGGATTAATTTCTTTCTTTTCCCGCGCCTTACCAACCTCCAGGCCCTTTATTTGCAATGGAACCGCATACGATCCATCAATCAGGGCTTGCCTTGGACCTGGCATAGACTACAAAAATTAGACCTTTCAGGGAATGAAATCCAAATCTTGGACCCAGCTGTTTTCCAGTGTATGCCAAACTTACAAATACTCAATCTTGAATCTAACAAGCTCAGCAGTGTGTCTATGGAAGCCGTAGCAGCGTGGACCTCCCTAACTACCGTCAGCCTGGCTGGTAACGCCTGGGACTGCAGCCCCAGCATCTGCCCTCTCATGGGCTGGCTCAAAACCTTCAGAGA
This sequence comes from Gephyroberyx darwinii, assembly GCA_900660455.1. NCBI lineage: Eukaryota > Metazoa > Chordata > Actinopteri > Trachichthyiformes > Trachichthyidae > Gephyroberyx > Gephyroberyx darwinii. The sequence goes on from CABFOQ010018976.1 coordinate 1,763, forward strand.
TTCTAGGGATATCAGCATGATATGCAGCAGTCCCAAGTCTGTGCAGGGAGAAAAGGTTGTGGATGTTGTGAGGAACCACTCAGTGTGTGTGGACATATCAAATGTGTTCTCAACCACTGCTCTGATCATACTGACTTCAACCCCAGTTGTGAACATCACAACCCACCCATCGCCCCCTGACATAACAGACCCGGGTCCTCCTGGGTCACCAGTACAGAGATTAACCCCGCCGGCTGTCTCTCCCAGTGTGACAGAGAGAAGAGCAACAGAGTCCACAGTCATGATCTCCACAGTGCCCATCTTTCCAGAAACCGCAACTTCATTTATTCCAGAGCTACAGTTTGAGCATATGGCTTTCCATAAAATTATTGCAGGCAGCGTAGCCCTTTTTCTGTCAGTGTCATTGATCCTTCTTGTTATTTATGTTTCATGGAGGCGCTACCCCAACACCATGAGGCAGCTGCAGCAGCACTCAGTCAACCACAAACGCAGGAAAAAGACCCGGAAGCAAGACCTGGACCTTAACTCTCAGTTGCAAGAGTACTATCTGAGTTACCATTCAAACTCAGAGACTATGGATTCTCTGGTGAATGAGACAAGGCCGTGCACCTGTACTATATCAGGATCCATAGAATGTGAGGTCTGAGCTGACAACCCCACCTCTAAAGACAAAAAAAGTGCATTTGCAAGGCTGAGATAAATGGCTTTCCGTGAAATTAAATGTTTTTATCTCTAAATGAGAAAATTCTGGTATTTAAGAAATATTTGTGCACACCTCTGGGGCATATTACAACATAATTACGTGCACAGGGTGAAGAGAACAAAATGGTGGATTTTAGAATGGAGGGATCTATTTGGAGAGAGCTAATTACGATCCTGACTGTGGCAGGATCAGCCAGTTTAGCTATATCTCATATAACAACAACTCTAGCTCTTCTACAGCCGATTTCAACATTGTAGAGCTGGACCGTGTTCTTGTCAAACTATATTGATATGGAAGATATGAACCAACAAAAAAAACTTTTTACATGTTACTTTTGATTTATATTGTGTAGCTTGTAAAGCATTTAAGATGTATGTGTGTGTGTGTGTGTTAGTGTCAAAAATGTGTGTTTGTGGAGGGGGGGGAAGCACGCATGCATTTGTGTGTGGGTGTGTGTGTGTGTGTGTGTGTGTGTGTGTGTGTGTGTGTGGTGATCGGATGATCTGATGGATTACTCAGTGCTGTTTGGAAGAGTTTTGCACCTTATTCCCACTGATACTGTATGTCCATAAATACTATCTACATGTCTCATACTAGTGCAGTATTTGAAAAGCATCAATGGGGGAATGAAAGTAGAGAGAGCAGTTGAGATAGTTTGCATGAATTTTTTCTCCTTAAATGAGATGCTGCTCTCTCTTATACAATAAATTGATAATTGATAACTAAGTCACATTTCAATTCCATTTGGCGTAGGCTACATAAACTAACAATATCTAAAACTCACTGTTCTAATCTCAGGACTGATATTTTCCAAGCTGTAAAAATCTGTTGTCAGGTCAATTAAGGACCTTGATGTGTTAAACTAATTCTGTTAGTTTTCATAAAGAATTTTCTATTGACTATTATTATCATTACGATTATGCATTGTTTGTGTAAAGGCATAACAATATGGGTACTAGGCATTCTATGTGATATGACTATAATTAAATACAACTACAATTTATGACTAATGGTGTGTTGATAAAATGTTGCTGCATTGTTGATGTGGAGAAAATTTCTCATCTCTTAATGCAACAGACTACAGTCTGACTGACTGACATCTGCCTGTCTTCTATTCTGTCCTCCACTGGCACACACTGTATTTCCTGAATCTGTGCTAAATATCAGCGTTCTTCAAACTCCTCAGTGCAGTCTGGTGTAGAAATGAGCTGTTTTCTACTCTCAGTTTTAATGTAAACAGTTTCCTTGGCTTTAATGTAAGCAGGCATTGCCTTTCTTTGCTGGTCCACAAGACGAAACGACCATATGCCAGTCCCTGAAATAAAAAAAACAACAACTCATGTATACTATGATAGTTTGGAAATCTTGTTTATGTGCTGTGAAAGGAAAGAAAGAAAGAAAGAGGAAGTCTACTGAGGGGCTGTGAGTGTTATGGGTCAAGGCAGTTTTGCTATTAGAGAAACATCAGCCACCTTGGTCTGTCTTCTTTCCATCCCCCCTCTCCTTCCTTTTCTCAGTTTGCTCACTGAGAGGCGAGAAAATTAAAGTGCGCAAGGGGACATGTGTGCATGTGTTAAGCCAGGCGGGATTAAGCAGTTCTAGTGCCAGAATGTAAGAGCTATTCATACCTGTTAGTTATCCATCTAATCAAAAAGTGCTTTTTCTCCGCGAGGCTCAGCTGAGAACGATAATCCACTGCTTACAACAATCCTTCCTTTCAGAAGTCTCATCCACTTGATATATGTACCAAAGCTGTCAGTTGTTTCTCACTGATGTCAGGGAGTTGTCTGCATTGTAGAGCAGTAAATAGACACTCGATGCCATCCCCCCTTGTTATCAGCTATTACCATGTTCACACATCTTGTGAAAAATATGTCTAAAATAACTGACTGGTCGAAGGTTGTTCTGATGAGGATTTATGATCTCCATAATTCACTTTCTAAACATGACTCAGGATTTCCTTAGCCTCCAGGCAGCGATGGCTGCCAAGAGGATTTATATCCATATATTCTGTTTCCAGCGCTTGCATATATGATGAATTTCTTTGGAGGGCCAATAGAAGCGTCTGTGAGCCCATACAGCAATGTAATATGAATAGGACAAATGATTTGTTGATTTTATTTTGGCAGATATTGTAATTAGGCTTTGATTTGTCATATTGTGACTGATGAAATGCAATTCTCTATGTTATGAAAACTTTGGGTGTTCTGCAGCTAAGAAGAGAGGCTGATTAGAGAATTGTGGACTGCATCGCCCAAATCAGTACTGAGGATGTTTGGATGACAAATTGTTTACACAGTATTGACTTAGTACACAGTATTGACTTAGTACACAGTATTGACTTAGTACAACAATAACACAAAAACAAGCACATTCCTCTGGCAGAATTTAAAAATGTATACGGTTAGAAACCCCATGAAATGAAAAATGTCTTTTTGAGTTAATCGGGGTACCTAACATAAGGTACTCCAAGGAGATGATGGAGGACAAAATAAACACTAAAATCATACCTACGAGAGATTTGCACTCAAAACATCCAGCGTATTTTTTCTTCATTCTTCCTGTAAGCACTCTGTGAAGAGTAGCTTGCTCAACCCTCACTGGCAGGCATAAAATTTTGATTTACGTCTCCCAGGGAGACCAAGGTGCTGAGCTGGGGGCTTTTTTTCCCAAGGTAACATGTATACAAAGTTCTGTTCATCTTTGCCACAGGTCAGTATGTCAGTGATTTCAAAATGGGCAGGATGATCTCAGTAAATAAGATAATATTGGTTTGGCTATAGTCATATTTCATCACTGCTGCTTTGTTTTTATTGCCACTTCAAATACTGTGCAACTGTGCTGGTAGGCATTTGGCTGGCTAATCCAAACTCCTGTCCATGTTTCCTTTCTGTCAGAGCCACACAGCAGGAACTGCTTTATATTTTATGAGGTAAGTAATGTAGGATTTTTCTAAATAATCACTGACACACCAATAGTGCTAATGACTACAACGTTCTGCGGCTTATAACTGCTTTGTTAGACATACTTCATTGCTCAGCTCCCCATTTCTTTTGAAATCTAACTTACCAGCCTACCATCTACTGGAAACGATTTTTCATGGGTAATAGAGCCGGAGCACTCCCAAATTGGACAAAATGAACTCACAAGACAGGCAAGAGTCACATTCATTCAATGTGACTTTCTTTTTCTCTTTTCTTCTTTCTTCTTCTTTTGCTTTCTTCTGCTCTTTCTCTAAAAATTAGTGTGTCATCACATCTACTTTTACAGCCAGTATATGAATGAGAAAATTCAAAATGTAGCACCTTTAAACCTATTACCTAGTCAAAATAATGTGTTCCAGACTGTTAAATCCAAATGATTAATGTCAGCTGAAAGTAGAGTCACTGAAGTATGAACAGGGAGTATTCAGGAACAGTGAAGTTGTCACAGTTTGAAAAAGTTTCTTGTCCCCTCTGCTGGAAAACAGGGGTTCTTTTTTACTGCACCTTTTGTGGACTGTATCCGACTTGTAAAATTAATTTGAATACTAATGGCTTTAATATGTGGTTACCAGGACTTCCAAAGTCCCCCTAGCCCTTCAGAGGAGAGAAGATTTTGTTCATTTGCTTCCCTATTGTTCAGGTGAAAGTGGCGATGGTTAGGATGACCTTTCAGGCCGCATGGAAGTTGAATATCAACACAGAGTCCTCCTGAAAATCCCTGAATTTACCACCTGCTGACCATTTTGACTTAAAAACCTCGTTTGGGTAATATTATTGTCCCGTAAGAGGACATCAGATAACTGGATGTCACCTTAAAGCTTTCAGGAACAGCTTCCAAGAGGAAATATGAATCAACATGTCCTGCTGACTCAACAGGCTAAGGGGAATCCCACTCTCAAATTTTGTTGGATTTATCCTACAAATCATTGTGTACAATTTCATGAAGCAGAATTTTTTAACATATATTCTAAAATGAAGCAAGAACTCAAGATAGATTTGATTTGCATTTACCAAAGGTAGTCATAAGCCCCTGCGTGAAGCTTTATGTTTTGAGAGGATCCTAATTTGAATTTGTGGGAGGAGGAAATTGTCTTCATTTAACAAATATATTCATTGTGTGGTCCAGGCTGGCCAGCCTGTGTATTTTTTTTTTAGTTTTGTGTTCCTGTAACATTTCCCAGATGGTGGTAATTAGTATTCACAATGCCTATGCCGATGTCGTAAAGCACCATCCTGTTTAAATCCTGTGTAAATTGCAGCAACAACATTATAAGCACCAATATTGGGGAGGTTGCTTCAAAAACGTCATTTATTACATTTTAAAAACCTTTCATTCACATCAACAAGTTATATTCCAAAAATAAGTCTTTTAACGTGAGAGAATTAAGAGTGACTTCATAGCTGCCATCTTTGGTTGCTGCTCAAGACATAAGAGATCATTTTTCAGTTATTTGACATTTAAGATTTGAATATATAACATTCCAAAACATGCTATACTTGAAACTTGCTTTTCTTTAAAAGAAGTAGCAGTATTATTTATAGACAGCTTCAAGTTATCCATTAATGTAATGGATTTCCTACCACAAGAATCACCTCCATTAGAATAAGCACAGAGGCAACTCATCAAGTGGCCGTTTATTTAATGTACTGCTGTTGATTTAAGAAAATGAGTGTATCTCAAATGTAATTATCTTAAATCTTAGCTCCAGCAGATACTGTACATGCTCACTCTATGACGCAACAGTGATATAGTGCTTTCTTTTGAGATGTTACCTCATTATTTCATTATTTCCTTGATTTATTTCCCCTGTGTCTCCAGCTGCTTCACTTCTAACGTCAGGGAAATCAACCCAAAGCCAACAAGAATTAAATGTAAAAGATTTATAAGAAGCACATCTAGTTGTTGAGTAATAAAACTGAGTAATAAAACATCACTATGGTACATATAATAAAGCCACTGTAAGGATTTCCATAGAGGTTCCACTTTAGGAAGGAAATTAATTTAATCCTACAAAAGACATTTCCACTCTTTGCCAACCCCCCGCCGTCCCACTCAAATACCTGTGAGTTGAGAGTACATGACTGACAAATGAGCTGACTTGACACAAGTGAAATTAAAAACAACAATGAATGTCTCAAAAGAAACACTGGCAAAACCTGCCCAGGACTTTGTTCCTTGCTGGGGTATTTATTCTAAATTAAGTGGCACTGAAACCTGAGGTGATCATTAGCTAATTGGTGTATAGCGAGCTGGCTGTTACCTGCTGATTTATGAACACTGTTATTATTATTATGATTATTATTATTAAGCGTAAATGAATGATTCATGATTTGGAAATAGATCAGGTATTAAATTAGATTAGGTACACCGAATTCCAATTGTGGTAATACAAGCAAGGATCATATCTTTAATTACAATATCTGCACATTTAACTAAACAACTGCACAAAACATTGCTATTATAAATCCATGTAAATTATTTCTGTTATTTCTTCTCTGCAGAAGGACTACAAGTACCTCAGGCTCATTGCTGCGGGTTACTCTACTACTGCATGACTGATGCCAGTGTTAGTGCAGCAAGGGCATACAGTGCCACAGTGCTCTGTAACATCTTAATAAAGATAAAGAGTACCAACCCCATCTTTATTACCACTGAGAATCTACAGCGAAGGTTGTTAAGGGGCAGCAGAGCTGTGGAAACAAGTTGTAGAGGACTAAATGGGTGATGGATTGCCATTGGATCACTGGGATTAGACTGGGTTTAAGAACTGGAACCTGACACGGCAAATTACTTTACATTGAGGCCCCCGCTCTGTGATACCTGTGCAGCTGAATCTTAAAGGTGCCTGAAGTAGTCTACAACCTTTATTGACTTCTATCAGCAACCAAGGAATTGTAATTGACAAAAAGTCACATTTTATGAGATGAGTAGAGAGAATAGAGAATAGAGATGAGTAAAATGGCTAATTTGAGCAGAGATCCAACAGAGGTGTCTAATTCAAAATACTGTAATAATAATATTGCTTTGTCATTTGCTTTTTTGGCTCGAGTCTAAAATGCGTTGTGACACCGGTTGCTCATCCTCAACCCAAAACTGCTTTTGTTCCAAAACAGAGTATGGGTCAGAAAGAGTTTTCAAAGCCAGAAATCTCAGCACCTTAATATGAGTTGACATATTTTATAACAATAGATCCCAAGTCCTCGGTGTGGCTGTACAGTGACTCCTAATCTTCTACACAATTGTTGATGTTGTTGTCACCTCGGCTAACACATTGCCATAGCTTGTTGTTTTTATGCTCCTTATGTTGGAACAGAATTTGATTCAATCATTGATCATCTTAAAAGCTACATTTTCATTCAAGATGAGTCTTTCATTGAGAGTGCCTTTGAGAGCTTCAATTACCAATTGCACATTGGAAAATGATTTGCTATTCAAATGTCACCCTCAGAATATGATTACTTCAATTCAAAGCTATATTTACATGCAGTCACTGTAAGTGATTTACACCAATCAAGTGCTGATTTCTGTAATCTATGTACTCATGAAATTGATGAATAAAGACGTTGCTGAAGAATATGTATGGTATTCTGCTTCCCCTTAGGGACCCCGCTAACTCTTTCCTCTTTCTGTTGACTTCAGTTTACATCATGTATTGTTCTGTAAATAATACTATTCACCATTCAACGGTGTAATGGATGACATTATTTTTGTATTAATAATATGAATTCCATTTTAATATCTTAGACAATATGCAAATATTTTATGAAAGCACATAATATTAATGCATCCTGTCCTTAATACGTTCATCTCTGCAATGCTATGATGATTTGTGCGGTCATGTGCTCGGAGTCCTGTCATAGCAAATTGCGTTCCCTGGTCAGACTTTGGACCAAGAGAAAGAAGTGGAAGCTTTTTTTCCTCGTGCTTGCCAGAAGCATCTACATGTGAAGACATAGCTGAGAGACTGTAGGATTTTCATTAGGTTCTCATTGAACTGTGCATGTCTAGATGTCCTGTGGTAGTAACCTTCATAGGTCAACTATGGAGCCTGGGAGTGGCCGTTATGTAGGGAAGGAATATATTTTGTGGTAATGAAGTATTAACTTGTGTGGACAATATATAGAGTGTATGGTCAAGTTGCATAAGCAGCGTTCAAATAAAACATGCACATACAATAAGCCTCCCTCAATATCCTTGTCAATTGTCTCTTCTAACAATAACACCTGCCATTGTCAGCCATGATTTGATAACCCACCCAAATAATTTAACCTAAAGTAAAACTTGATTAAGGATTCTACCATATCAAAGGTCTGATTCAACTAAACATATCTGTATTCAACAAAACATTGTGCTAAATCCACAAAATAAATCAATGCAATCAAGTTAAATCAACTAAATATGACAACTGGCACAGGTTAATTTGTTCACACGAATTATGAAACTGTGTTTATTGGATGACCACAGTTACAATCAATGCATACAACAAATACATACATTATAAACATTACATAATAAATATCACTCAGTAGTCACATCATCCAGAACAGTGAACATCTTTATTATGTTTCTACAAACCCTCTGTCTTAGTGGTGTTGCTAAAAGTGATTGTAGTCAATACAGCATTGCAAAGATTGGATGTTTCTGCCCACCTATTACTTATTAAATTGTGTGATATTTGGCATCCATCTGTCTGAAGTGGAGTATGTGCCTGTCTGGTTGGAGTGCACAGTTCAATGAAATCATGAATTGGCATAATCTAGTCATTCTCTCAGATGTCTCTCAGACTCCATATCACATCAGGCTTGGGTCGTAGCTCTTTTGTTTTTGATACAAATTGACGGCTCAACTTCAGAGTGGGCAGTCCACCCACCTTACACATTATGTTGGATTGTACAAGCTGAAGAGAAGTACAGGCACCTTAGCAAGCATACCGCCTGCAAACACTACAAGGCATGAGAGTTAGTGAGAGTCAGTGGCACTTAGCCAACTAATAAGGAATTTGATTAATAACTTCACACATGGCAGTTGAATAATGACTAGATTGTAGACTGTGTATGTGTGGGTGTGTGTGTGTGTGTGTGTGTGTGTGTGAGTAGGTGAGTTTTAGACCTTTGGAGTGAGGATATTTTTTGAAGTGAGGTCATTTTGGCTGGTTCTCACTTCATTCATTACCCACCTTCCTCACTACTTTAAGGGGCTATTTTAGGGTGTAGGGTTAAGATTAGAATTAGGATTAAGTTTGGTATTATGTTTAGGATTGAGGTCATGGTGAGGGTTAATGTTAGTCATGTAGTGTAGAAGGTAGTAGAAGAAATGTAGTCAATAAAGAGCCTCACAACTATAGTAATACAAATGTGTGTGTGTGTGTGTGTGTGTGTGTGTGTGTGTGTGTAGGTGTGTAGGTGTGTGTGTGTGTGTGTATGTGTGAGTTGTGTGTGTGTGTGACACAGTGTCATTTTAGGTCAAATCT
>CABFOQ010018980.1:3953-15659 GCA_900660455.1 Gephyroberyx darwinii
GCCATGAAGATAATGCCTTCATGTCATACTTCAATAAAAGGGCAACTCTGGATGGGTTGGTCAAGATGTAGTAATCTAACAGTAACAGGACACAGGTCAGTTATAAAATACCTCCATTAATTCATGAAGACATCAGTGTGGACTTTGGAGCCTTTGGAGTAATTCAACAATGAGGAATCATTGTTTTTCACTGTATATTACAAAATGGACTGTAGCCAATCACATGCATGATGGAGCCTGGCCAATGCTGTGTACACTATATTATTGCCTTACCTGGGTTACATTGTGTTTCCGTGTGATGTGGGATGCCAAGACAAGGCTTCAGAGCCCATCTGAGTCTCACGTCCTACAGACTGCCGCCTGCGTTCTCCTGCCAAGCTCACCTGGGCTGCCTGACCTGTGCCTGCGACCTAATAGTGCAGTGCAGCTCTTTGTGTAGAGCTGCTGGCTGTATCAAAGCAAAGTGGTGTGTAACACGGGTGTGTGAGAAAAAGGTTAGCAAAGTACAGGGCACACACTCTAAGAAAGAAAAGTGTTTGACAGTACCAAATGGTGGTTCTTGGGCTTTCTTTTGGTGCTACGTTGAACCTCTTTGTTGTGGCGGTATATGGCATGATCCTCCCATGGCACTAAAGAGCAACATCTTACATCCCAGTGGTTCTTTGTTGTTATTCACTGGAAGAAAATGTAACCCAATATGGAAACAGGTGCATTGTGGGAAGATGTTTGTTTTTCATAGATTATTGATCTTTACATTCAGAGCAATAAAATGTAGCATATAATGAAGGTCAATAAATCATTTCCTCCACTAAGGAGGTTATGTTTTTGACCTGTTAGTCAGTCTGTCAGTCTGTCTGGCTATCTGTCTGTCCGTCAGTAGGATATCTTAAAGACTTACAAACAGCTTTCCATTAAATTTGGTGGACAGATAGGCCACCACCATGTTGGTGGTGATCTGGATCTGGAATTTCTGCCATTAGATGATTATATTTTTTAGCCATAACTATGAAACTAACAGAGATAGACACTTTATTGCAAATCCTAAGGGTATGTTTGTTTTTAAAATTCTAGTGATAGAAATTATGTTTGGGTGTAATAGCAAGTTAGAGGATTGTTCAGCGGAGTGCCTTCTAGTTTGGTTTGAATTATAATTATGAAGTTAAAAATGACTTTTTCTATTGTAAACGGGTCTCCTGCAATGTTAAATGAGCCTGGATGGATGGCGTCACATATTTGATACTATTTAGAGAATACAATCAAAACCAACCATCAGAGTTCAATCTGGGCTGGAACCTCCATATATCCAAGTGTTTTGTGCTAGATTGGAGTTAAATACTATCAAAGAACATATAAATCCAATAATGGTTACATGACATGAAACCATTATAGTACAAGGGAAAACTGTTTATGTTTATGAACAACATGAACCACTGAAGAACCATTTGGTTCAGTGTGGAACAATGTTTGCTGGTGCTATCTGAAACCACTAATGTTTCTTCAAATCACAGTGAGGAAAACTCAAAGTGTGTAGTGAGAGAAATACTGTATAAACAATCTGTACAAAGAAAGCGACGCTCAAAACGGGCTTGGTTGAGAATAGATCCTTCAACATGAAGACCGTGGGATCAATGCCTTTTGGCAGCACATACATTTCAGACATCACAAACATTTGCATTGTCTGGTTGTGAGGGAAAGAGTTGAGACAAAAGACTTTTGGCGAATAAGCCCGAAGGTTTGCCTTGTTTTTACAGTTTTGAAAAAATATATATTTTGTTAGGGCAAAATGGGGTCATATTTGGGGAGATTGATATTCTCTATTCAGAGAATGAATTATATTAAGTAAACAAGAGGTCACCGGCTCTGGCTAGCACATTGGGGCTAAGGGAGTGTCTGAAACGGAACAATATCAATGTAACCTCTGCTTTAACCCCACATATGAGCCTTATTGATTCACTCACTTTGAAGAGGCCCTTGAAATGGTTTCGATGAGGAACTATTGTGGCAGTCTGTTGGGGAATCCAAGGCACCGGTCCAAATGAGAATGTCTCCAGGAGACAGATAGACAGACAGAAATACAAAGACTGAGAAAAAGACAGACAGACAAAAAAAAAACTTTAAAAAGAGAGAGAAAAGAGAAAAAGAATCAAAAATAGAAAAGAATAGAGAAGAACCCCTTGTTTCAGAAACAATGACTTGCCTGCCGATAGAAAGGGATGCCTGAGCTGTTGCAATATCCATGTCTCTGACAGAACTCAGGGCGTATCAGGCTTATTGCATTACCTGAAAAAAAGGGAAAGGGTAGAAATAATCAAAAATGCATCAGAAATAATGCACTTTTCAGACTCTATCCATCATTGTTTCGGCACCCTCGATCCTTTACGAGAAGTGAGTGAGTGAAGGGAGGGGGGCAAGGCGCTTGCTCCCGCTCCAACGGCCAAAGAGGAGGATGGGTAATTAAATTGTGTGTCGCTCTCTAAGAACTAAAATGAATGAAATAGATGAATGCTATTGCATTATGCCACAATCGTGACCTGCAGAAAACTAATGGCAGAATAATAGTTTTAGCTACTGGCTCTATTTCTCTGATACAGACAGCCACTTGAGTGAATATGCAACTGTACTTGTAGTCAAAATGGTTTGTCCTCCACCTTGACTATCTAATGGTCTGTCTGTCTTTCTGTCTAGAGTATCTGTCTGTCTCTCAAGACAATCTTGTGGTTGGTCTGTCTGTCTGTCTGTTTGCCTACTTCTTTGTACCTTCAAAACTGTCTCTCCACATCTATTTCATCCATCCATCCATCCACCCACCCATCTCTCCCATTTTCTCATGGTCAGACCAACCTTTTCACCAGTCCAACATGGAGTCCAAAGTGGCCCAAGCAGTGTAGTTTTTTGTTTCTGAAGCAAGCAGCCAAGCCAGCGGTCTGTTTCTCTATTCAGCATGCCTCCCAGAGATGGGGGCCTTGCTTTGTAGTTTGTTGACTGTAAAGAGCTGGGAAAATTGTCCTGAAATCCTGAGCAAAAAGGAGTGTAAATAAAAGATCAAACCAGGCCTGTGAGCAGAACCAGCAGCCTGGTACTCAGTGCAATAACTCACCACGCGTCACCCTGTATTAGCTTGACGTGTTTAGCCGGGGCAGAGAGAGGTAGCCAGGAGCTTTTTCTAGCTGCTCTGCAATACTGTAGGATCACCTGAAGAGATACAGCAGATTCCACTGTAAAGCAATAGAGTTTTAAAGGTTACTCATCACTACTTTGCTTATTACATGTACATTGAAGAATTAAGTCTGCAAAAATTGCTCATGTTTTTAAAGTGTTTTTTGAAGCCTCAATGAATGGAGGAACATTATGGTTGAAAGTTAAAGCTTCTTCAACATTTACCTCATTGGTATTGCTTCATGATTGTTAATGGAAAAATTGGTCTGAAGTTAAAACATGCTTAATACTCCAACTTTGCATCTGGTCATATGTTCTTTCTAATCGTTTATATGAAGTTACCCTCCTTGTGTGGCTCCTAGCCAGCAGATGGCAGCACCCAGCTATGCTTTGGCCTTCTTTGGTCTCTATTGTGTCCATAGGTCCGTTCATGGATGTGTTGTGTCCAATGATGGAGAGAGATGTTTCGCGGCTGTGCTTTCTACATAGCGTAGGTCACAGAACTGATCAGGGGCCTGCTCTTCAGTGTTGCTCTCTCCATCTAAACATGCTGAAGCAGTTAACTTTGGCATTCCTGGATCAGGCCAGGAATCAACAGCTGATCAACAGAATCACACATGACACATTCTGGCAGTGGATACTAAACATAACTTAAAATGAATAGCTGTCTGGGGAAATGAATGAGTAGATGCCAGCCGTGTCAAAATACACACAAGTAGACAAATACACACAAACACTTAAATGACTGCTCAAACTTCGCAATGGCCTTGAAGTAAAAGTTGTTGTCCTATTGTTAGATATAGAGAGCAGAGGTTTATTTCTGTGTGTATATGCTGGAGGGGGTTGTAGTTCTGCTCCTGTTGGCCCTGTTATTTGATTTCCTTTTTTACAAAGGCCACAGTCAGAGCTCATGTCAAAAGAATGCATGCAATAACAAAACAAGTTTGACTGGTAAATACCCTCTTTCCACTGTGTGTGTGTCTGTGTGTGTGTGTGTCTTCAGGGCTGTGCTGTTAGTGATCTTCCTAGAGTGCGTCTGACAGAAACAGTCTTACACAGAAAAAACAAAGCAGCTTGAGACTCTTCCAACCCTCTAATGAGGTTTAATGACACCTATCAGTGATGGAACACACACACACACACACATACACACACATACACCCCTCGAACCCCTCCAGGAGTAGCAGCACCTTGCCGACTGTGGAATTACAGACAGGCGATAATCAGGTCAGCCCGCAGGTCCTCGGGGATTTGAGGTGTTCATAAACATTCCTGCTGCTCTTTTGTGTTACTTCCTGCGGTAAAACAGCGAGGCGCTCCAGTCGCGCCGACGCAGGCTAGCTAGTGAGCCAGCTTGCCCCTGGGTGCACCAGCCCCGTCTCTATCTGGAGGTAGACACGCACACACACACACACACACACACACATCTTCTCTGGGATATTAAAAACACACTCAGGCTTCATGTAGACATATCATCTGAATATTAACACTCCATCGTATTAGCATAGAGCCCTCCCAGTCATCTACATCTGATTTGACATTTGGCATTGAAATCAGTACCTCGCCGTAAAATAATATCTAACAGCATTATACATTTCTTTTAAAGACTGAACAAATGTGTGTGTGCGCGCCTGCGTGCGTGTAGGTGTGTTATTACTTGAGGTTGCTACTCTGAGCCAACTACCTCCTCCTCCATGTAAGAAGCCTCTACAAACAAAGACCAAAAGAATACAAAGGCGTGGGCTCTTCGTATGTCTTTTTTCAAGGATGTCAGCCTCTGCTTTTCAAAGCCTTGACTCTTGCTCTGCAGTCAAACAAAACCTTTTGGTAAATTGATTAGGCTCTCCAAACTTTTCAGGTATTTGATGCAACTCTGTGTGAAAAGTTCAATATTGCTCTCGGTTCTGGGAAGTTCACAAACACGTCTTTTGTGTCTCTTTTCTCCTGTCAGTGACCTGGGGCCTACTTCTAGAGCAGGTGCAAAGCGGGCTGTTGACTTTTTCTACCAGGGTCTTGTGCTGGGAAGGAAAAGAAGAGATGCTTCTGCGACAGCTCGAGCTGTATGTTTTTACTCAGGAATGGAACTTGTTGGATTTTTTTTGCCTCTATAGCACATCAAGGGTATTTGTTACCTCCATACATTCAGCATCAATACATATTCTGGCAGGTGAGGACAATTTTGCACAAATGGTGCCTGACGGAGCGAAGTAAAATCTCCACCTGGTTTGGTTTCGTAGTCCTGTCCGGTGCATCTTAGTCCAACTCTCCTCGCTCCACATGTTACTTCTCCTTACTGGAAAAATTCAGATATTCACTGTTAGATATCATCAATTTGTGATGTTCAATGCATTCCAGGAGTTATTTTGTGATGTGATGAAGTGCAGAGTAACTTTCCCTCAACCTGCCTCGTCTACTTCTACTTCAGGTAGTGAAGTAGATTGATTTCCTACATTTCCCAGAATGACTTGAACATCCCCAGAGAAGGGGCATTAACTTGTCGCATTCTGCTGTGGGTTATACACGTAGGCAAAGAGAGCGAAAGCAAGATGCAACTATATTTTGTGCCTGCATTGCATTGTGGACTATTGAGGCTACTGGAGAAAAATAATCTGACTCTGAGTCTAGAAAGAAGCCCTTGCTCTCTGACGGCAAAACCTGGTGTTTACGACTGGCCTTTTAGATAGATGAACATTTTTCTGCTACCAAACTCCAGCCAGTTATTTGCGGGAATATAAATACACCACCAAACCACAACTGGGGCCCAGAAATGCAAGGTATTCACCAACAGCTGTTTGTTTAAATGTATTTTAGGGTGAATTTTCCCTTTAATGCTTTATAATATTCCTCTTCACTCAAATCTCCTCACTTTTCTATTTATCTCTCCAAACTGGTTCTTAGCCCCTCTTCCTCTTTCTACCCTGCCAGACTTGTCCTTCTCCCCAGCAGGCCAGCTAAGATCCAGAGTGTCCAGACCTTGAGAGCAGCTCCACTCCTTGTCTCAGCCCTCCTCAGTGTCAACATGTCTCCAGCAGAGCTATGTAAACAGCTCAGCCACAGCACAGGGCCCACTGTCAGAGCCTGATTACCCCAAACAGCCCCCAATCAAATGGAAATATGAAATAAATCACAAGTGACTGGCCTGGCTTCGGGGGTTGGTATGGGTTTGTTGTTGTGGCCAATTGTGAGGGTCAGGTTTAATGCATCAAAATAAGCAAGTCAGACCAGCTTTGTTTGTTGTGCACACCAGACTAGACAAGAAACATTTTGGCTTTTGCTCTTATGACGATAAGGCTGAAAAAAGGCGATGTGCTGAGTCTGATTCATAGAGGAGAGGAGCTCAATAATCACTCAACATAAGCGTGAATCAGAGAGAGGCGGAAAGAAAGAAAGAAAGAAAGAAAGAAAGAGGAATAAAACAAACTAAGTAAAAAAAGGAGACAAAGGACCCAATAGAATAGAATTAGAGCCTAAATCTGATATAGCCTACTGTCCGTGTGGGACTGAAGCAGCGGTTGTGGTGTTAACATGATGGTGTAAGTGTGATAGCCCTGTAATAGCATGTCATTAAACTGTTATGGTTACACAGCTCAGTGAAACAGAACAGTGGGTGTACAACCTTGAACAAGGCAATGCTCTACAAGCTTTGATTTAAGAGTCCAAACTCAACCCTGCAGATTCTATAGGGCAGAGGGGAATGTGTGTGTGTGTGTGTGTGTCTGTGTGTGTGTAGGCCTCATCACTGCACCCATTCTGATTGTGTGTATTCAACATTACAGTTCAAATAAGCACAGAGTCCTTGTGCCACTTTTCAAGCATTTGATCAAAATCCAATACATCTAAGTTAAGTGGAACTATGGACTACTACCCAAAGAAAATACACTAAAAAAACATGTTTCAGCGTCAAGCCTTTACACAGAAGTTAACGAGAGAGAGGGAGAGAGAGAGACAGAGACAGAGAGAGGGAGAGAGAGAAATGTTGGCGGCGGAAAAAGGGGACTTTCTGATTTGCCTCTGTGCAGTTGGTTTTGTGGGTTATTTTCTTGCCATCGTTGAATGTTTACTGTCATGACTCAAACCGCTTTTATTATAATACCTCAAATGACCACTGAAAACATGAAGACACACACAAATTGTTGACTGTACCTCGTATGTATAACAAAAGTCTAGCATCCTGATTTGAAGACTGTTTATAGAGCATGACCTTGCAGGCCCCGTTCTCATCTCAATCCAAATGTGGTTACACCTCTCTCCCCTTTGCCAGCATCTGTCTCTTTCAGACGATCTCCCTCTCTTCCCCTGACACAGCTGGGTTACAAACTCTTTAAAAAATATCTAAATTAAAAATCTCTGTCCTGACCGATGTTATTACAATCTTTAACATGCCAGTAAACATTGATGAAGGCGAGCAGTAATGTGACCTGCCTGTGGATTTTTGCTGCCCTGTGAAGGCTGGTGAGCTGCTGGGTGGGTCGGTCGATGGGTGGGTCAGAGACTGTGCTGTTGTCAGCCTCGACGCTAGCCCTCTGATCTCTTTCTCTCTCTCCCCCCTCCTCCGCTAACAAGCCCTTTCATTTCCTCTATGGAAAATCTGTTCTTCATAATATCACACACACAGAGCTGGAGTGGGAATGTGGGAAGAGGCCAAGGAGAGGAGGAGGGATGGAGGGAATAAAATTTAGGAAAATGTCCAGAAAAAAAAGACTTGATTCCTACCATATTTCCATTCCATGAGGAGGTGGCTAGCATCCAGGGCTGAGGACGGGCTGTGTGTGTGTCGGTCAGAAACACTGAAGGTTCACTCACTGGCTGTTCAGAGAGCGATGCTGAACAGCACAAGTGAAGCTGTGCTGAACAAAAGTGCAGTATGGATGAGTGTAGCTTTGGGCAAGGACCAAGTAAGGATCACTGCCTGAGACGTTATGCCCCCAAGGACCACAATGATAACATGCTTTACTATCTTACTAGAGTAATAATAGCTCTATACTGTTTGGAGCTAACTATGTGCTGTCTTCTCTAATCCTTTTGCTTCTTTTGAAGCGTCTTACTGTGGTGCGAGTGCATATATTATAGTTTCTGGTGGCCCCAAAAGGATTAAAATCTGTAATAGCTTGCTGTCTTTCCTGAGAAACACAGAACCACTGCACATCCTGGGCAGCATCTCTGGTTAGCTTGTGGTCTCGTGGTCTTCTCCCTCCCTCCCGGTGAAAGAATCCCTTCAGAGAAAAAGCAAACATGAACGGAGTGCATCGCTGAAAGAAGAAGGCCAGGTTAATGATGAGCTGAATGACAAGCTTTGTGATGGCAGGAGGCAGCGGTAACTCAGTCTTAGAGACCAGCATTCAGCTTGACCCTCGCTGATCCTTTGCTGTCTGTAGCATTTAGAGCCAAAGAAAGCTGATTCACTCTCAAAAAACATATCACATGTCAAAAGGAGCTGTCAGACGCTAAGGTTGGAAGGCACTTCAATTAGAAGATACAAAAGTAAGCCCCTTATCCTGGATGTGACGTTTCTGTCGACCTGGCATTTTTCTTCATTGATATCTGAGGAAGAGCAGGGGGAGGAGAGAGGGAGAGAGAGAGAGAAAGAAGTAGGGATATGTAAGGATAAGGAGAGATGAGTTAAGACAGAAAGGAGGGAAAGGGAAAAGGTGAAACCAAGGCATTTATGGAGAAAAAATCTACGTACATGGTCGATTTATTGTTCCCCTCTATCATCTCCAAAATACAATAAAGGTTAAATAAGAATTTCTGCAGTCAACAGATTCTAAAAAATGAATGTGTTGAAAAGTTGCCCCCTCTCCTCCCACCTCACCGCCACACTTCCCTTCTTCTCCTCCTCTCTTCTCTTCCCTATCCCTCTCTGCATCTCCTCTCCTCCCATTCCTTCCTCCCTTCCCCTCAACATCTCTCCCTTTCATCTTCTCCCCTATTCCCCTTCTCCCTTGCACCTCCTCTCTCCCTCCCCTCTCCTTTCCTCCAAATTTCCTAAACGTCTCCACTATTCTCCCTTTCTTCCCCATCCCTCACTTCTTCCCTTCTCCGTCCTCTCCTCTCCCCTCCTCTCCCCTGGGCTCTGTGTTGAGAGCACAACAGCAGAGCAGTAGAATTTGTTTTGCTGCCTCTCATCAGATTAGTGTTGATTTTTCTGCCGCCAAGCCACAGTTCGGCAGAGTGGATGAACTTCTTTAACTGTTTATCAGAGGCACATTTACACTGCACCACTCAGCAGCCCCGCGGTTTGTTACTTGCCATTTACCATGAAATAAAAATCAATGGATGCTGAAATGTGATTTTATGGTCTGCCGTTATTGAGACCAATGACAATTTCCTGCTTAACAGGATATGGAATGTCAGTCCCACTGGTGTGGGGTTTGCACAGGAGAGAGGGGCCTCGTAAAGGACATCTGTAGCAAAGGTGGTTTTCAACTTGTTGGGATAAGTCTGCTGCTTGACATTTGTAAAAGTTTGTCCATCGCATGGCAGTTGTCTGCATTGATGGACTCCAAGTCAAGGTTCAATATCCAATCATAATATCTATTATTGTTTGCATGAATCACACATCCTGTGGTGACTGTGTTGTGCTCGTACCTCCCCTTGCACTCTGTTATTTACCAAGCTGTAATGGATTCTGGGTTGCCCAGTCTACAAGCAGTTGTTAACTTGAAGTCTCGCCACTCCAGTAGAGTTGTGAGCCAGACAATGATGACACAGTGTCCTGTCAAAGCAATAATGACTGAGATTTACACTCTATTATTAGAGCTGGGCCCCTGCTAGCTGCCCTCAGAGACCCCTTCCTCTCTCCTCCAGATCCAGGAAGTGAGAACACTGAGAAAGAGCAGCTAACAAACTGAATCACTGACCACAGCATAGCAAGAATGCAGGTGATCACAAAAGGATATAAAAGAGATCTTCCCGATTTTTTAAGAGATTAAGAAAATAATACTCAAAGTAAAAGATTTGTCCTCTCATCTTCATTTTTTCTGAGAGGCAAAGAATAAAATGCCACAATATAAGAATAATTTAAACATTATTGCAACAGCTTCACAGTGTGAGTGGGCAGAAATAGCGGAGAGGGTGACAAAGTCAGCACCCTGTACAGTGCTGTTAACCTCTCATAATAACAGCCTTCAGAGCTCAGTGGCTAGGGTGGGGGTGGAAACTGGAATTACAGTCAACACAGCATCCAACACTGTTATTCTAGTGCCCCCTCTCATTATCCATCTCTGTGCTCAACATGCAGACACTTGCCAGGTAACCATCTGATTGCTACTGGCATTGCCAGCTATTCCACAATACACAAATACTGGCAGGCGGCACAAGACTTGATTTGGGTCAGGGGCCTAAACATTTTCAACTTCCCACTCAATCTTCACTTTTTCCTTCATATCATAGTTAAATACTCCCTCCAATCTCTCTCTCTCCTTGTGCCCCAGAACTTCACAGTGCTCTACTCTGCAGGTCTGCTGCTCTCTGCTGCTCTGACCGCTGTGGTTGTTATTGTTGAACTCGTGTTTCCTGGTAATTACACAAGCTACCACTGAGAAGATAAGCACCAGGAGCTCCAGGACAGGGAGGCCCCCTGCAGCCGTCGGGCCACTTGCTCCTGTTGAACTCACCAGATCCGCTTGCACACTCACCTGCATTATTATTATTTCATTTAGGTTTTTATTTCACCTCTATGTGATTACAGTATCTCTTGCTCAGTGATTGAGTGTAAATTTTTCATTCTGCCAGTGACTCAAGACCTCCCCAAGACCTCACTAATGAGGTCAAATATACCTCAAAATACAAAGAAACACAAAGAAACATACACACACACACACACACACATACCAATACAAACATAAGGGGTTGGCATTCTCAAAGATGTTATCACAGGTTGGTGTTAAGTGCTGCTGAAGCCCCTCCTCTCCCCTGACTGGCGACATGCACCTCTTCACTGCCTACTGTAACACCAACATGTACTGTGCATGCAGACTGACATACACAGATAGTCATGCAGGCAAACTGAGCAGGGGAATTTCCCATCTGTACCAAGTGCACAGATGTGCACATTGGCACATTCACTTATTCTCACACACACACACACACACATGCACATGCACATGCACACACTCAAAGAGCCATAACCTCTAGGGAAAGGGTCTTTCCAAGAGGAGGTATAGTTGTGCAAAAGGACAGGCAAAGAGGGAGATAGAGGGAAGAGCAGGATGAAGGGAGAAGAGTAAAGGTCCACTATCTCAGCAGGTGGTTCAGAGGTTCCTGGCAATGTCACCATGTCATCGCCATGGGAACACAGAGCCCACAGACTCTTTTGGACTAATAGGTAGTTGTCAAGGCAATGATAAGATAAATGCTGTGTTTGATGGAAACATAGAGTGATCTGCCTGATAGGTACTGAAGAAGTCCAAACAATCAGCAGAGAGCTGCTGAGAGGGGAGACTGGGAGGCCAAGGCAGGGGGTAGAGAGGGAGAGAGAAATAAGCTGAGAGAAAGGGTGAGAGGAGAAAGAGGGTGGACTCCCACTGGACAGGCAGCGTCAAATGTCTT
>CABFOQ010018980.1:17987-33522 GCA_900660455.1 Gephyroberyx darwinii
CCTCCCACCCCCTCTCCCTCTCCCCCTCTCTTATTTATTTCCAGTGTTTGACACTGGCTAGTTGTACAAAGGAGCGAGTCACAGGAAGAACAGGATCCACATATGAAGACATGCCAATCACAGGCTTAGGGAAGGGAGGGAACAGAGAGGACGAGAGGAGAGCCGCGGCAGCCTCTCCAGCCAGCGTTTGAAAAGAGAATACATTTCTGTCACACTCACTTCCCGTTTGCTAGATCAGGCTGAGGAGCTGAGCGCTGAGCACTGTTTTAGTGGGGAGATGAGACGCACATACCCACACACACACACACTAGATACACACACCAGACATCTTACTAAGATAGGCATACTAAGAGTTCATTCACTCACCCACTGTGAAAAGACACAAAGAATTCATACCCTCATGCACACTCAAACAGCCACGCTGCCATTACCCCAGCCCAAAAATACAGATAGTAGGCTGTAGGTGATTCGCTACTGTACGGGGCTCAGAGCGGGTATTGTATTGGGGTGGGAGTTAAATATAGGTAAAGCGTGTGTGTCTGTCTGTGTATATGAGGGCAGGGTGATGTAGAGTAGTGTAAATATAAAACCCTGACTTCCTGCTGTCTCCTCCATTATGGCAGCCAAGGAAACATAATCTGCCAGAGCACTACAGCTGCCTGCCAGCCTGCCTCACTCCTGCCTCCCTCTTCTCCCCCTTGCTTCTTTCCTGCCCTCCTCCTCCAACTGTTTCTTCTCTTCCTCACTCTCTCTCCCAAAGTCTCCCTCTGCTCTGCCTCCATCTTTCCCTCCATCATTAGTCTTCACACACACACGTACACAAATATGCACTGTATGTTCACACGCACGCTGATGCACCTATCAAGACCTGCTTAGGTTTCCTATTGGAATCCCTTACACTGCCCATTGGGGGGAAAATGACAGGACGGCAGGAAATGGTGAGACAAACGGAGAGATTGAGGGAGAGGAGGAGATATGGGGACAGGAAAGAAGGACAGGACAGAAAGGGTAAGAAGGCAGTGTTGGGAAGGGGAAGCAACAAGGGACAATGCAGAATGTGGCCATATTTATTTTCAATTGTTGGCGCGGTCGCCCCTATGCGATTATCTAAGTTCTTCTTTTTTTTTTACCTTGACCTTGTGCGTGGAGGGTATTTTCCAGTCAGCAGAACGCTTTATCTCTGAGAGCAACAATCAATAAGGATAATTAATGATGCCCGCCGCAATGATAGCCTCAGCAGTCATTACCAGGCATTAATCCATGCAGTCAGAGGAGGGTCAAGGCCGGCCGCATCGCTCACCTAGGGGCGGGGCACAAATTAAAATAATCTACACATTGGCCGCTCTGTCAGGCCTTTTCTGATGCATTCACCCCCGTCGGACCATAATTAAAGCTGGCCCATTGCTCGGCAGTGGGGCGCTAGGGTGACAACCCACTGCGATGTCTCTTTAATATACAACACTTAGCCTGGAGGATGACACTAACAGCAATCTGCAGGAACTCATCTCACCTGCAAGGGTGGGAGGGTGGATGGGGTTTTTTTTCCTCTCGATATGCCGGGACATAAATCAAACGCACAACACGCAATCTTCTAATAACGCGGCGCCATCAGAAATGTGATTTAGCAGTAAATATAATTTGGTCTGGGTGTGAGACATATCAAGTGGATATATTATCTTCGTAGTAACACCGTGCTTAGAGGATGAAAAATCTCAAAGACATGTTTTAAACAGGTGATGTTGGGATAACTCTGAACACTGCAGAATGGTATAATGTCTTAATATAAGATATTACATTACATACTGTGATAGATGATGTTAAACAGCCACTTTCTTTGTAAAGGATTCAACAGTTTGCCTTGGAAAAGCATGTGAAACTCTACAGTCTGCAGTACAGTACACACACCTCTACTAAAGGCCAGAAGTCTGGCAAAAGTTAGACTTAGTAGGGGTGTTCACTGATGTAAAGGAAAATATAAATGGGATTGAAAAATGTAGCCCATAGCAACCATATTACTATCATCTGATGTTCAATTTTTAAAGCAGAGAAACCACTGTCAAGCAAGGTATCATCTTCTATACCTGCTTCTGATTGGCTACAGTACCACATCAGGGGGGGAGGGCAGAGGAGCCTCCGAGAGCCCATCTTGTTGTCAGGGACGTTTACATTTGCAGTTTAAAGTTTGGAGGAGAAATTCAGCTTGACTCCATAATTCATGGGTGACATTTTCATTGTACTAAAACTTTAGGGTAAAAACTGGAAATGTGAGATTTAATTTCCTGTAATGTTTAAATTACTTTTTGCTTGGACGGCGTCCAAACATGGGGAAGTGCCGAGGGGCAGAGAAGAGATGTTTAAGCGGAGGTTGCTCTCACTGCCAGGAGAGAAGTGGAGAGAATCTATAATAATGAAAAATGCATTTATCCTCAGCTGCCATTCCTCCTTTTCTCCCTCCCGAAAAACATCTCAGTGAAAACGTCTGTGTGTTAGTGAGGGAGAATAAGGTACGTGTCACATTCAACATGCACAAGCAAAGTGAAAAATAACTATTTCAAAATCAAAAACTCTCAAATGTGTCAAGTTAGTACTCTACTCATCCTGAATGATAAGGAAAGTCAAACTGCGAGCACGAACAGTACTCAATGATGATTGACAGGCACTGGTTATATCTCACTCCCACTCGTGATTATGCTGTCTCCATCCATCCTTCAGTATCTTTCTCACCTTCAGCTCTGTTTGGTTAAAGTGAAGAGGCGTTTAGTATGAGACACTCAAATGATTTCCATCAAGCCATTCTCACCAAGCCAAGTTGTTCTCTCCTGCTTTCATCTACTCATCTATTAAACTTATGAATTATCAGGACATAGTAGGGCCTACAAGGTGAGGTGCAAACTTCCAGTGTGAGTCAGAAACACACATATACACACACATGT
The DNA here is from genome assembly GCA_900660455.1 of Gephyroberyx darwinii. Lineage (NCBI taxonomy): Eukaryota > Metazoa > Chordata > Actinopteri > Trachichthyiformes > Trachichthyidae > Gephyroberyx > Gephyroberyx darwinii. The sequence continues at coordinate 20,921 of CABFOQ010018980.1, forward strand.
ACACACAGAGGCTCCAATAGTAAGAGGATGTCAAACACATATATGTAAGGGAGGTGGAGAGATATATAGAAATATTCCTGTTTAAACAAGGTCCTTACTGAGGGCCTCAGTCTGCAGGCTCCTCTGGAAGTATTTCTCCTGATTAATTTCAGTGAAGCCAGTGGTGGAGATAAATGTTTTATATGCCTATATGGAGTAAACATTGCCAGCAGACTTCAGGAATATGGCAGTCATGTTGAACATTTTCCAGCAGGCGCTCTTGTCACCGTGACATTTATTTTTTAGGTCCCTTTGAAATGACGTCACCAGTGATTTAGACCAGCAAATTAAACACAGGATGAGGCATAAATCTGTTCCTTCCTGGCCCAATATGCCTTTTCCAGAAGCTTTTATGCTCTCATTTCTCCCAATATCCCAACTTTATACACTGTATTCACATGCTGGGAACATAAATAAATTGACCAGAGAACATAGACATTACAGTCGATCCCTCAAACCCACTTTTAATTCTTGTGTATACTCTATCACTGAACTCTACACTCCCCAGTGAATTATACTGTTTTCTCCCAGTTGATTGTTCTGCTAACAGCATTTTCACATTTTCTTCCCCCATTTCCATCCAATAAAGTAATGGAAAATTACAGAGATTAGTGATATGCATATAAAAGACTGTCAATCATTTAAAATTAATTCTGTAAAGCGTCTGATGGTGTGATTGTTAGATTGCTGATCTTCAGACATGAGCCGTCATTAGACAATAGGGGTCATTTGTATATGGAAAATGGCTGTCTGCAGTCAAGAACCAAAAGCAGAGCATTTTTTGTGTTTTCTCTCATCTCTTCATTTCCCTTTCCTTTTTTTGTTTTCATTTCGGAAGCGATAGGCAATTAGCAAGAATATAACCAGCGTATTGTTCATCTGAAGACAAAACATCTTCCCGTGCTAAATGTTTGTCTTGGTCTGTATATTGGCAGGAAATGAATCTCGACATGTTGTATGTTAGCGTCTATCCACATGGACATTACAGTGTCAGGGGTTCAGAATATAGTTTTCAATGTGTTTGATCATTGTAGGGGTTTATACTGAAGGAACTATATTTCAGATAATAATTTGTGGGGTGTGTGTGTGTGTGTGTGCATACATGGGTGTACATTATTCTGCATGCATCCAGGCCTGTTTGTCGCCCTGTGTGTACCCTGGTCTTGTCATCAGGTTAGCCGGTAGGATTCCTGATAGCACTGAAACCTGCCAGCTGGTTAATTAGAGCAGGCATCCAGCCGCCCTGGCTTCATTTGACTATCAGCCACCAAGCCACTTACTCCATAATTTCCTGCCTGACTTGGAGGGCTTCGCTATCGCTCACCCAGGCAGATCGGAAGCTTCTTTTTATCTCTTACATAAAGCCAGCAAGCTGCACCCAAACCAGGCAGACCCAGCACAGGAATACACATATCCAAAATGATTACAAGCTGAGGGTCTGAACTTGAGAGACAGGCAGACTTCAAACACACATCGCACAACAATAGGATGGCTTTGCTACCTTCGTGTTGTGGACAAAAAGCTGTGTGAGCTTTCATATGGTTTGTTTTCCTCATGTCAGAACTTTTTATGTGTACTGTGTGTGTGTGCATGTGTCTATGTTTGGATATATTGATGATTACAAGTTTGAATGTGTGCAGCTGTGTGCTTTTGCCTGAATGTGTACACTTATCCGGTGTGTCACATTGGCATTTAACTTTTTTTTTACTGTTTTCTCTTCATTAATTGAAAACATGACGGGGTGCTCTTGGAGCCTGATGGATGGAGCAGGAGAATTGAGAAAGCCATTAGCTTCGCCGGAATCACAGCCTGTCAAGGAGTCAATACACACTGCTTTATGTGTCTACAAGCAAAGATGGAACAATAATCCCTTTTATTAGGCAGCCAGAGCACTCAAGCATGCACACACACACGCACAGTACAGAAGGCGAGAGGTGAGCAGCAATAACGATCAGCTAAAATCAGTCATTCATTACTGTCAAGCACACCTGACTCTCAGCTTATTAAAAACAGGCATAAGAGGAGGACGGAGAGCGGCAAAGCGTAATTAGTAAACAAATGAAATTAGTAACCCTTGGAATGAATTGTCTGACTTTGGAGTTTAGGGAAAGTATTATCATGTATCAAATACTATGAGTAACATATACATGCTCCACACGCTCCCTAAACATAAAGACAGACATATCAACTCTAGCAACCACAGCTCCAGCTTATATCTCATAGCCACTCCACTTCTACATCAGGTTTGCTCGTAGCTTAGCCTAGGCGTCTATCAGAAAGCCCCTCTCAAGATCAGCATGTGTTTTTCATTGTGTTTTTAATGAGTGTTAATGCATGATAAACACATGCAAACACATGACCGGGGAGCTATGAATAACTGAACAGCAGCCCAGAGGGTCCCTGGCCTCCCAGCCCCTTGTGGGGGTCATGCCCCGCTACTGAGCAGTGCTGAGCAGCAGAAGGTCACGAGTTCACGACCCCAGGGCTGGTTTAGTAATAGCAGGACACTGCGGGCTGTCTGTGAGTGGATGGCTGGGGCTCCGATCAATACAACAGGTACAGGAGGAGGAGAGGAGGAGGCAGAGAGGAGAGGTCTCTGAGGAGAGCAATGCTATCATAGTCTACACAGCGTGGAAAATTAGTACACTTATACACCTTCAGACACACACACACACACGTAAAACAGATCATAACTTGAGTGGAACCTCTCACTTCTCAACCCACTGGTTGGCATATAACCATCAAGGTGACTAATATAGTGGTCAGTAATTTAGACTCAATGAGTCAAGCAAGTCTCAAAAGAGTAGGAAGACTCAAACTCCTTTCTGGAAGGAAATGATTCAACTGTTCATCTGGGAGTAACAACTAGGACTTCCTGTTGGCATAGCCTTGTGTGCGTGTGTGTTTGTGTTTGTGTGTATGTGTATGTGTGTGAGTGTGTGAGAGAGAGAGAGAAGCCAGGTGTCTTTGTTTCTCCTTTGCTGCCATTGCCATATAAGAGCCAGAGCACTTTCCATAAGATTTATTACATCCAAGCAGAAATATTATCTTATGCAGGTGCCATTCATCACCCGGGCTGCGAGACGCTGTGAATGATACCACCAAATTATGTAGATCAGCCATGTCTGAGGGGACGATTCAATTTGGTAACCTGGGTAACCCCTGGTACTCTTACACCGCCGCTCCCCGACACATATCCATCCTGGCACATCGATTAGCAAGTTCGAGGGATTGATAGAAACAAGTAAAACCATCACACATGAAGGTGCATAGACATGAACATAGTACGTGTGTATGCCCAGAACATACATAGACATATGTAGATATTCAGCACACATATGAACATACATAGATACAGAGCGGGAGAGAGGCATTGCATGTTGGATGGATGGGTGGATGGATGGATGGATGGATGGATGGATGGATGGATGGATGGATGGATGGATGGATGGACGAGTGGATGGATGGATGGATGGACGAGTGGATGGATGGATGGATGGATGGATGGATGGACGGACGGGTGGATGGATGGATGGATGGGTGGATGGATGGATGGATGGTTGGATGGATGGACAAATAGACAGAGGGGTGGACAGGCAGTCAGAGGGCACTTCAGTGGAAGTTGTTGGGAGGAAGAATGCCTCTCCATCACTTCCCTGAACAAGATTTTCCCAGACAAACTGGGGGAAACCTTCAAGTCACAAGCCTCTCTATAAATGTCAGGCCACCATAACTCCCACTGAAAGTTATAATACTATTATACTATATTGTAAGCGTAGTATATACTTTTCATTCAGAATCCCAATCTCAATTACTTCATTCGCCAAATACAATGAATGTAGAGGAATTTGTTTTTGTGACATAGGAACATATAAATAACTCACATGGTGACAGAACTACGTGCTGGCACACACGCTACAGGACTACACATGTACCACAATCATCACATAATGTGTTATCCTGACATCCAGGGATACCATCAAGGTGGGGAGTAACCTGGACAACTGTCCTGGATCCTGGACCCCAAGTAGTAATCGATCACAAAGCAGTGTTTATCAAAAATACCATTGTTTTACATTACATTACATTACATTACAGTAATTTAGCAAACGCTAGATGCGACTTGCAAAGGTGATTGCCAACACCGTGTGAGGCTTGAACCGACGACCCTGAGACTAAGAGTCTCATGCTCTCCAGGCCTTAGGACGACTTTCCCTGCTGATGTTTAGCAGCACATTCAGAAATGCTACACCCTGCTGGGAGCCCAGGTAGGTGCACCATAACTACCAAACATCTCTGAGCTTCTACAGAAACAGGCATCAGGCGTCTTTTCCCCCACTCACTGACGCTCGTTGACGCCAGCGCTGAGCTGACTCAATTATGATGCAAAAGGGTGTTTTTGAAAAGCCTGGCTCATTTCTAATTAAGCCACACACTCATACCTATTTGTAGCTCATGTCCTGACATAATGCAAATGCTATGTAAATTAACTGCACTGATCTCCCGCTAGCTCCACACTCAGAGCTCCTCGGAGACTAGCAGGGCATTTAGTCATACTTTATCCTAGTTTGGTTTCTCATTGGCTGAAACACAGGCAGAAACAGCTGTACTGATATTTCAGCTAGGAAACAGACAGCCTATAGCCTACAAATAACTCTTTATTGTTCAGCTTTTCGCCATCCCCATTCCTCACTCCCTCCATCCTTCTTCTCTCTCTATCCTTTTCTTTCTGTCTGTCTCTGCTTGTTGATGTATTGATCAGTAATGATTATAGCTACTTGAGTCATTCTCTTTGTCTCTTTCTCCCAAGGTCTCCAAATGCCTTTACCGGCTACAATCTACAAGACCTTCAGCCTGCAGAGGAACCAGAGGTTTTCCTGCCCCCCTTCCTCCATTACGGCCCCCAGCTGATGCTGTTTAGACAGGCCATGGCCATTGACACGCTCACTCTGCCGTCACTAAACAACCATGAACGGCTGGTTAGGCAGCTGACTGACCGTATCCGAAGGGTAATGTTTTGTGGAGGTTATGGGCTAACCATGGCTATGGTGTTGGTAATGGCATTAAACTAACACTTGATATACTGCCCGGAAGGATTACAGACTCATTTTTCAGGCTTTGGTGACACTGCCTGGAAGGCCTATAGAATAGCATTTACAGAACTGCCTGTAAGCCTGCTGCCCCAGCAAGCACTGGGTTAAGCTGAGATGGTCTTTTATAGGTCAGGTTGCTACACATTCTACAATGCTTTAAGGCCAGGCTATCGTTTGCTGTACTATAGGAGACATTTAAGTTTAAGGGAGATTAATGTTTCACACATCAAATTCAGTCAGAGAGTCCTCTATTCATCCCATTTTTATTAGTGGTGTGAATTCAAGAGTAGTCCACAAGATGTTGGAGTTGGGCAATCACGTGTTTGTCCAATCACTGGGAAATAGGTGTAGTTCAAAAATGTTCACTAATAGATGTGAACGATAAGGTGTAGTGTATGGTGTTTATGTAGGTGTTCACTAGGAGGAAGGCCAAAAGGCTTTTGAACAGCACACCATGGAAGCAACATGTACAATTGCCCCAAAAGAATTGCTTTCTTCTTTCCCAAGTGAACCACTGAGTATGAATCAGCCTTAATTCTACCTCTACTGCTTGTACGCTCTAGCTTGAGTACCAGACTTTAGGCAAACCCCTATTTGATATGGTTTCAAATATTTGAGCAACCAAAGTGAGGAATTCCAATGCAAAACAAACAAAACATCAGAAATCATTTCAGTTGTATATCTGCCCAGGTCTAGGCAATATTTTCTCATGACTTGTCTGCGCCACCAACTTTCTTTCTATCTTTCTCTCTTTTTTCCTTCCCTCTCTCCACGTATCTGTGTCTACATTCAGCCCATTAATTGTGCCCGAACAGTGCCACATGCCTCAATGAAAATAAATTGCTTTTAATTTGGGCTTTCCTTTTTGCCACGGACGGCATCACTTAATTTCATTAGCTCTGAACCTGCGCTTTTTCAAAAGCGTCATCTCATGGACGCACTTGAAAATGAAAAGAAGCCCCTCTTTCTTTCCTCCTCGCTCCCCCTCTTCTCTCTCTGCGCTCCTCAATTAACAGAATCGTTTCCTTTCAACTAAAATGAATGTTATTGAAACCAATTAGCATGGACTGGAAAATCTCTCGTTAATGAGGGGAGTGTGGGTGAGTAAACAGGAATGAAAAGATGAAATTAGAGAAGAGGCTCTTCTTGTTGGCCTGGAATAATGACATGCTTAGTCGCCTAATTGTCTGGTGAAAAGCGCCGCTGCGATAGTAACAGATTGCGGTGTTCATTAGGCAGCAATGGGCCACCTGCTGCTGGGGCGGCGCGCCCGCAGTCCCCGTACACGTGTTTATCCCAGGGGGCACTTTTTTTTGGACACAACGCTCACTATGAAAAGCAAATGAGCTTGCCAATATGCTGCAATGTTGTGTCCTTATTGCCAAGGCACAGAAGCATGATATGTCAAATCAAATGAAATGAATGAAACCCAATAGTGTGAAGCTGGAGGGTTTCCTTTCGTTTTTTGATTATGTTGAGGGGGAAATGACCTATAAAAATACTCTGGTTAGCAAAACTATGTAATTTCATTATAAATCCTAACGATGAGTATTCTATTCATCACTTCTGTATCATATCTCATCACAGGCTCTTTATTGCTGCTTTTGAGGCCCAGTTTGTACAGAGTGTGAGGGTTGAGAGAGGGATAATGGGCCTCTAATTGCAGTGTGGATCAGGTTGGGAGAGGGTGGCATTCTCCCAGCATTTATCCCCCTTCATGAAATATTTAATGGCTTGCCGGGAGAAACAAACTCTACACACATTCTCTAATTCATAACCTGGAGATAGTCAGAGACATAAGAACACAATGCATCCATCTCTCTCTCTCTCTCTCTCTCTCTCTCTCTAACTCAGGCTCTTGTATTCTCCCTAATTGCATACAAAGAAAGAGAACGAGAGAGAGATTTAAAAGTAGCTGCTCCTAAGTGTAATGATAATTAATTCATAATTAATTCTTATATCAGGACTAAACTGGGAAGCACATATTTTTAGGCTCAGTGGGGTCTGCTGTAGCTTTGAGGCAGAGCAGAGTGTGATTTTAAAGAGCTATGACCCCGCAACGTAATACAAAAATAGCAAAAGTCATCAGTAGCAGCTTCTTCGTAACTGTTTCCAGCGTTCCCTCAAAGGGGCATGAAGCTTGTGTGTCCACACAAGCTTGTGTGTGTGTATTTGTCTGTGTATACTTTCACTGTGTTCAAAATGTGTTCTTATATATAGAGAGAGATTTGTGTGTTTGTGTGTGTGTGTGTGTGTCATCATTCATTCGCCTACCATTGGTCTGGCACTCCCTGACTGAACTGCTTTTGATGGAGCCTCCATCAGAACGCTAATAAGTCCCATTGTTGCGTGTTGCACCACCTACAGCTGTCGGCCATAATTATCTTGCAGAGAACTTAAAGGGTGTCAATTAAAACGCTGCTCTTTTTCACTGCCCTCATCTATAGCCCATGTCCCTTTCCCAACCCCCTGCCTCTCAGGGAGTTAAGGTGAGGGTTCAGGGTGAGGATGGAGGTGGGAGAGTGAAGGGGTGAATTGCTCAAGGATGTTTCAGTGAAGCTGAATCGAGGAAAGGTTGTTTAAGTATGTTGTTGTTGTTGTTGTGTGCTCCTTAGCCGTAAAGATCCAATCATCTGCACCTTTAAACAGCGCACAGATTTGTGTTTGACATTCACGTGTCGTTTCGCTCACGCAGGATGAACAAGCCAGATTCATTCATGAATTTCTAATAATACTCATAATAAAATGGGTGAGCTTGTCCCTGTGGACCCTGCTCTTAGGGGCAAGGTTGGGTTTCTTCCTATCAGAGAGGCTAAGCGTTCCCTGGATGCCACCCCCCCACCACACACACACACACACACACATACACTCCCCCACAGGGACAGTTCAACCTCTGAGCGTTGGTGTTTGGCTTCACAATCTTCGGCACAGCACAGTATTGTTTTCAATCATCATTGGAATAATTGTGTTCGTTTACGATTGCAGTTGTTTGAATGGTGATGTACGTCATTGTTTTCTGCCTCTGACGATCATAAATAACCCAGAATACAACATGAGAAAATGGTTTTCATACCCTATCCTCAGCTTCATCGTAAGAGCATGCACACCAATAATTTACACACTTCTTCAAGATTAAAGAACAAAAATTCCATTCGAACACTCTTGGGTCCCATTCAAACACTTCTGGAGACCGGATTAGACCGAATCTGTCCATGTTTGTGATTTCTAACAAAACCTGATTAAAGATTGAGTCCATTTAGCTACTTTGGTAAGACAGGTAGAACAGTAGGATAACAAAAAGAAAGAATCACTGAAACAAAAACAAAGAGGATAATAAAAACTACCAAAATTGTTCTTGGTTTCTTGTTTCAGGAGGCTGTATTATGGGGCACAACAGCTGGGCCCATAAAGACCAGTGGTGCTCCTACAGTACGGCAGCGGCCTTGGTAATGGGAACACAGATTACATCTTGAATTCTATGTGTATTTTAAGGGCCTCAAGGGAGTCGAAGGCAGGAAACATAGCAGCATCTCTCTCTCTCTCTCTCTCTCTCTCTCTCTCTCTCTCTCTCTCCCTAGAGATTCCAACTGCTTAATTGATTTACTTTGTGGAGAATGACGAGCAATTTCACACGTCCATCTAGTCACCCACTGTCAGTGGCACACTCTGGGATCTCTCTCTCTCTCTCACACACACACACACACGCATACACAAACACACACACACAAACACAGATGGGTCACCAGCAGCTGGGACCTGACAGGATCTGCAGGGGACACATCAGCCATATCAATCAGCTATCACATCCCTCATTCCCGGCCTAGAAAATCTGAAAACAACAAAATATGAACGCATGGCTCTTGACCAACTGCCTGTAAAGCAGTGGAGTTTGACACTTGGGATGTGGGGACAAGCATGTGAGTGGGACACATGGAGATCGGTAGTGGGCTAGGTATTGATGGATGACTGAATAAGGAGGTATTGAAGAACCACTGATTGGAAGCCAATTCACGATTAATGCATGCCAATAGGTTGTCTTGGTCCTATTGGATCCTTGAATAGTGCATAAGGGTCAGAGGAGTGGGGTAGATTGAAGCAGTCCTCCAATTCTTCCACCATCTCCTCCTCCTCCTCCTCCTCCTCTTATTGAGTGATTTCATCTGCTTGCAGGCGCTGCATGACCAGCTGAAATAGTTAGTAGTCCTGCAAGGTGGAAGCCCAGGTTCAAACCAGCTTTATTCTGCATTGCAACTACTTTTCTTGGGGAGGAAAAGTCTCTTTTTGTCTCCAGCAGTTGTCATTATTTTTCCAGCTGCATGTTTGTTGGTTTGCTCTGCCTGCCGATGTCTGAATACAGCCACACAGTCAGACAGAGTGGTGTTCTTTTCGATTGACTGGAGAGAGGGTGTAAAAGGGGTTAACATGGATAGCTGGCTAGTTAGCAGGATGGATGGATGGAGGGATGAACAGATGGACCCCATTGTTGAGAAAACCAGGATTTGAACCAAGGCAGTTGGGATGATTGTAAGTGTGTATATACTGTATGTGCTGCAGGAAACCACTAGCCCGCTACAAGTCGCGGAATATCCCATAGTTTAAAAACCCAACTTTCACTTCCTCTCTGATTTGATCATCTAGTTCTCACTTCCTGGTTTTATAATCTGACATTTCCTGTTTAGGAATGTGCTTTCTCTTTCTGGAGCACACAGAGTTGGGAGGAGGAAACTGGGGACTGTTGTACTGGTTTTGATTAGAAGGAAGTGTGTCCTCTATACACTCTCTCTTTGACCTCGGGAAAACGATTATTGTCTCCCTCCAGCACTTAGCATCCTGTCACTTTCCTCCTCCTTCTATTTTTCTTTTTCATGGTTTGGTCTCTTAATCAATATTGTAACATTTGTATCAGAGTTATTATTATTACGTTATTACTCTGCACAGTGTAACTTTGTAATTACATGGCCACAAAACAATTTTGTTATTGCTTAAATTTGGCTGTGTGCTTTCGCTCATGCTGGACCTTGTCTTGTCTGGTCGCCGTCTTGTATTTATTATTCCACAACATTTAAAATGGTAAAATTGTATCAATATGAATCTGCATACATATTATTGAATTATGCTGATGCAAGGGTTTTTCTTATCTGATAACACAGACCTAATGTATCATGGTACATTGCAGTTTATCTGAGCACTTTCCTATGGAGTAGCGGAGCCACAATCCACTCCAAATACACTTTGACTCTGTTTTAACCACAAATAGGATTTAGAAAAATAACATTGTGATTAATGCATGCTAACTACATAATAGAACTTAGAAATGTAATTAACGGTAACTTCCTGCGCCTAATTGGTATAGTTGTGTTATTCATTAGTTTCCGCTGAGGACAAAATATGGGATATTAGATGCATATTAGAGGCATTACTTTTTGATGTTAGGAACACAGCTTAAAGAGCACCATTTATTATTTATTGTCTCTTTTGTTTTCACTCAGGATTGCTGCAGTGAATACAGCACTAGCATTAGTTTTACTTTAAGCCTTCACTACAGCAAAGCTCTCTGATTGGAGACTGTTGCTCATGACATGGCACAGTTGAAAAAACTGATACATGATACACAGACAAATGTGCACACACACACACAGACACACACACTCTCATCTCATCTACGGGGGAAGAAGGGATGGTACTGGAGTATTAATAAGTGTGTCGATAAATACTTTAAGTGGCTGTATTCGGAAAGTGTTTGCAGATCCTGAGGTTGAAAAGTGGTGGAGCTGGTGATCAAGCTCGGCTGTACGCTCCACAAACCTGCTCAGATCTTCTCCTCCACCTCACACACACTGCAAGCACCTACTGTTAAATTTGATTTGATGAATATTACAAATGAGTGCACAAGTTCAGCCAGGAGACGCTGGGAGTCAGAGGAGGAAGATACACATGGATTCTGTAACCAGCTTCAATGTACACTGGCAGACAATTTGCCCTGAAACACAATAAGACATTCTGCATTATAATCCTCCCTTCTTCTGTTTTTCTCTTGTTTTGATTTATGAGCACAGAGAATCCATTGGTTCAATTTAGTGCATTCATGTATTAATGTACAGTATTAATGTACAGTAGAGCTTTGGAACAACAAGTTGTTTTGCAAGAATAAACAAGTGTTACTTTTCTCTTATTAAAAGAAGTTATCACTTGTGCTCCGTGAGATGCAGAGCACTCAACCTGCTCTTTCTATGTGACCTGAAGCATCTGGTCAATGACTGGAGAAGCTTGGGAGAAGAGGCGTTAGGTCTCACAATCTAGTTTGCGCATGCGTGCGTGTGTGTGTGTGTGTGTGTGTGTGTGTGTGCGTGTGTGTCTGTGTGTGTAAGGGTCATAGAGACAGATTGACCATGCACACAGGAGGAAGAAACTAAACATAGGTGACAGAAGGACTGCAGATTTCAGTTCAATACGGTCAAGAAACACCGCTCACCAGTCCTTGTTTTATTCAGTCACCACCTACTAATACATTCTCTAATACAAGCTACACTACTGTATGGACAATATCTGGCCACCTGTTCCTAAACATGTCTATATTTACAAAATCAAAAAGGCAATGCTAAGTAAAATACAAGAGTTTGCAATTGGCAAACTTTCGCCATGATGAGATTTTCTTCTTGGAAAAAATCTTCAAGAAAGTTGCACAAAATTTGTGAGTTAAACACCTAAGTTGGGTTAAATAAGCAGGCCTTGAACAGTCTGTTTTCTGTCTTCATCCTTTGACAAAAAAACAAAAAACAAAACAAGAATTGAAATAGTATGTGGGCAACAAAATGCCGAATGGACTCATCTACATTGTTAAGTAAGCAGGCTGATGGTGAAGTTCATAATGCACACGGCATACGCACGCTGTCTCACTTCCTGCAGTCTGTTGTCACCTGCTCCCACAAATGTCCCATGCAGGACAACAGCAGGACGGTGGCCTGATGGGAAAATGGGAAATGGGCTGTCATCAAGCTAACAGGGCACCACAGTCCACTGATCAGATCAGGAAGTAGTGTGTGTGTGTGTGTGTGTGTGTGTGTGTGAGAAAGAGAGAGAGAGTATGTGTGTGTATGTATGGATGTGTGGGTATGCGTGTGAGGCGGAGATTGCCTGCAAACTCAGTGGAGCACTCATGTTTTGGGAGGCGGTAGACTGCAGAGTTCGAGGCCCCTTTTGGACCCAATAAGGGGCCTTTCCGGATCTGTGTGCTGCCGTCTGAGCGTGAGTCAGCTGGCCATAGAAGAGGGTAAATATTTAGCTCCAGGAAAGGAAACATGGATTTCCCCTCCCTAGCTGCAGAACAATAATTCCCTCCTTCTCCTGCTCTCCATGACTGGCTCTCAGAATAGCAGTAATTATCACACTTCCCTGCATTCATTTCGGGGCCTCATTGTCCTGGCGGCTCCCCGGCAGGCCCGCCGCAAAAAAAAAAAAAAAAAGAAATAA
>CABFOQ010018983.1:3930-17987 GCA_900660455.1 Gephyroberyx darwinii
ACACACACACACACACACACACACACACACACACACACACACACACACACACACACACACACACACACACACACCAAGAAATAACAGAAATAACAGACTACTCAGTGCACCTGCCAGACTTCTGAGAACTTTTTTTTTTTTTTTTTTTACATTATTTGGGTTACTGTACACATTGATAGTAGGCATGTCATGAGATTCCACCGGATATAATAATACATGGTTCATCTGGTACGGTATGCTTGCTCCTACTGCAAGACTGCTTATGTACAACAGAAGGCAAGTTTCTACTATTAAGTCAGTTTTAATGATACATTGCATTATTGAATCACTCATTCACAACAATCACAACAATAAAGCTTTATGAAGTCAGCCTTTTTATTGTAAAAAGATATGTTTATTCAACAGAGCTTTTTGGTCTCTTGGTATATGCCACGTCATTGATTGGAAGCTCAAGTGAAAATAAATACATTTACAAGCAAAAAACACATACAGTAAACACATAAGTAAGTATATACTATTTAGCAAGTGTTTGTAGCAGTATTGTATATCACACATTCAAGAATAAATAGTCTTAAGCTGTTTTCATTATTGCAATGCTAAGACTTAAGTGCCTGAAATACTCGGTCAAGAGTGACTGAAGTATCCTGAAGTTGAAGGCCGGGTTGGCTACTGTGTTGATACATTCACACATTTCCCTTTCCTTACACCCACGCCCACCTAGCATTTTTCTCTCATCAACTAAGATTGAGGTTGCAGTGTTTGGTAACATCTATTAGTTGTGTAGGCTGCAGCTCCTTTTGCAGTCCACATTTCCCTCTCTGCAGTTCTGGATAGCTGTTCCGTCCTCGATGCCCCGAGCATAGAGACGCACCAGCTGACCATGAACCCTGAGGGGGAGAACATAGCGGAGGCTGGTGAACACATGGAGAGGCAAGGATGAAGATACAGGGGCGTAGAAATATATGACCTTGGCAGTTTTATGGTCTTTTCCTGTGTTTCTACATGATACCGCTGAGTGACAGTTAAGTCTTGTGAACTTGTTGACATATGATAGCAGTGGGAGGAGGGTATAAAGGATTGCCCACAACTAGAATAGGCTTGGTGCATTAGCTCAAGTGACAATAGCCTCTGACCTGATGTGTTCACAACACAGCATGGATGGTTATACTTTAACTAATCCCTCACCTGCAGAGGATCTCGGTGGAAGGCAGCAGCTCTCCATCACAGTTCCACACTGAGAGAGAGGGAGCCTTGCTACAGCACAGACCACAGAGGAAGGTGGTCTTTCTCTTCTTGTGTGTCAGTCCTCGCTCATCCCCTCTTTCTGCCAGGTGCTGCTGTGATCCATTCCTGCTCTTGGTCTCACCGTCATGCGCGTATGTTCTCTCTTCTCCTTCTATCCCTCCACCCATTCCTCCCTTCTCTTCATCCCCTTCCTCCTCTTCGCCGGGCGGGAGAGAGAAACGAACGGCCTTCACACGGTGGACCTCCACAAAGGGCAGGTCAAACTAAGATATGTGGATGAGAAGATGAGTCAGAACTACTACCGATAGTCTCAGAAAGTGTCCATAAGAGCCTTCGCGCAACCTCAAAGTATTCATTTTCCACATTTGCCTGTTGTCTTCGTGTTGCAGTCTCACTGCATGGGTGACAGAAGCCCATACCTGGTCCTGTGTGCTTGTGTGTCTGTAGAGGAACTTGAGGAAACCTAAGGGGTGAGTGTCCCACACCAGGATGAGGTCCCCTGTCCCATCAGCCAGGTGAGCAGAGGGAGAAAGGCCCAGAGGACTCCTGGGACAAGAGCTGGACATACAAGTGAGAGACACACACCTGAACCTGCCCTCCACGCTCACCCACTCACCTGGAGAGAGAGAGAGGATGCTGCATTAAAGCAATCATTGTGCAAACACGATTGATGACTGTAAATGTCCGGCTGCATGTCTGTGCTGTTACCTTCTGAGTCACTACTAAACTGGCTGCAGTGGGAACTGTACAGGGAGCCTGAATCTGGAGAGTGGGGGAAAAGTCTTTCTGTGCTCCTGGAGCACACACTGCACCTGAACACATACACAGACACACACAAACAAACAGCATAAAGGTGTTTCAGTCTACTTGGAAGTCTGTTGAGTAACATGCCATTTGATCTTGACATCCATTCATATGTGCATCATATCCCACTTGCTAACAGCCGGAGGTAGTTAACCCAGACAAAGAGAGAGGTACACTACAGACACAAGAGTCCAGGAGTCGTCTTTCTTCTAGATCAAGTTCCCCTGTGTTGCCATAGTTCCTGCCCTCCTTAAGGTATACACAACACCTGAGTCTCAGTCGCAGGTGGCAGCAGTTACAGTGTCACAAACAGTGAATTTAAACCAAGTCAGTGGCACTCCAATAATGATGACGCAACAGTCAGGAAAACCCTTTCATTAAGAGTGTTGAAGGGATCCAGAAAACTCCCTAGATGGGAAATGGTGTTATTGTTGCCAGGCCTTCAAGTCTCACAGGGACTAAGATTGAGTATCAAGAATTGAAGATTCATTTCAAGAAGCTTCATTTCAAGCTTCTTCCATGACTTCTTGGCCACTACTCTTATTATCCTTTCGGACAGAATGACTCACTTTGGCAGTTATAAGAGTCCCAAGGGGCTTAAAAAGGCTGGTTGTCATGGTGATACTGGGACCCGTGGAGCGAGAATACATAACAATCTCATTGTGCTGTTGTTGTGAGTACGAGGTTTGCTTTACCTCATAGCCACATAACAGCAGGAAGTGATTTCAGGCCCAGTGATCATTAATTCACCGTGACCATGGACTTCATGGTGGTAACAAATGGAGAAAGTAGCACTGCAACCATAGAAACTAATTGTTTTTGTATACACCCTTTTTTAAAAAAATCTTGTTTATTCTTAGTATTTGGTGTTTTACCCTGACAGGCAGCGTGTGTTGTCCCTGGGGCTGGACAGCAGGGGGTCTGCTGGTAGGTACTGAACTACACCTGCATAGCTTCGGTTGCTCAGGTACACCATAGCACCTAGAGGGGTTGGAAAGGTTGAACTAGAATTACTCAATGTGAAAGCCACATGAGGGAAGGTGGTTTTGTTATATCAGATGGTAAAAAAGAATAGGACGTGCAGCTAACTAACTGTTTTTAGCAGAATGGAAATAAAGAAACTCTAGCATGATTCTCACTGATTCAACCATTGTTCCATACTGTACCTGAGTAGTCATATCTGAGAGGTCCCATCCAGCGGTGTTTTTCACTCTCAGCCAGAACGTCGCCATAGAAGCCATAGCCCAACAGAGACACAGAGTAGCGCACGGGAGCTGAGGGCTGGTGGACCGAACACACATCCAGAGGCTGGGAGTCTCCTGCAGGGTGTTATTGTGTGGATGAGGAGGACAACGTGGGTTAAGACTGTACAGCTCAGTGCTGATGAAGGTGCTCAGGTTTGGAGATGGTGACATCCAACAACAATGAATTCTGCTCCCATGAAAGATAATGCAACATAGTGCTTTGGTGTGTATAGTGTAAAATAGTGCTAAAGGAAAGGAAACCGTTCCTCACCAATGATAATGTGTAACGCTGAGGTAACAGGGTCATTCACTCCTACTGTGGCAAAACACACACAGTCTGTAGAACCTGTAGATGCAATACAACACAGAGCAATAGTATCAGTGTCATTTAAACCCAGCTTTAAACTAATGCTTAACAAAAGTTTCATTACCCGCAGGAATGATGCCAATATGAAGCGGACAGGGCTGTAAAGTCACAGTGGCATCATTCTCGGAAAGGCCAGCCTCTTGTTGGGTTCGTCCAATCAAACCGTGCAGTATTTCGCTGAACATGCCATCCCCTCCCACACACACCACACTGTTGTAAGCACACACAAGAGTTTCCGTTATGAAATGAACTCCCAGTGAGCTTAGCTGCTGTAATCCTCTCATACCATAGTGTTTCATGGGCATGCTGACATGTCTTACCCGTCAAAGCCTGTCAGGTCTTTCTTCAGTAAGTGGTCTCTGGCCTGGTTTGCCCGTTCAGTCACTAAACAATAAATGTTAAAGAATTTCAAACCTATTTCTGATTGTGGAAATTATGTGTAGGCAGCATACCAGTCTCAGTGGCAAGCGAAAAGAGAATTTGAGAATGGGGAAAGTACCACATATACTATTATGTAATTTCTTACCTATTACATGAAAGCTGATGCCAGCCATCTCAAACAGAGGAGCAACTAGAGAATGGTAGATCTTTCTTCCTCTCTTTTTCCCTCCAAATGGGTTGATAAACACCAACAGCCTGTGTGGCCGCAAGGGACCTGCAGATGATGGACAGGCAAAAAGAATTAGGAAGCTTGTACTAGGTCAGTGACTTCTGACAAACTACGACATGTGACTGGGAGAGAATTTGAAAATAATCAAGCGTGTATAGTAAAATCATGACCTATTTAGAATAGATAAGAGCCATAAAGTCAGGCTGGTGTCCTGTCTTATCATCCATCCTTACTGTGAGTTTTGAGGGCAGTTCTTATGTGTCTCGTCCACTGGTCTCTGAGGACCCGACTAGGGCAGCTGAACTGGATCCGGCCCAGTCTCCATAGCAACCCACGGGAACCACCACTGATACTGCGCTTCACATAGAAAACTGAAAGTGGATGATAGATAGTCGAAGAAATAAAAACCACACTCCAAGAACTGTATAGCACCTGCTGCACCTGCGGCACATATATCAGTAAATTGTGGATGTAACGTTGATGTGCAATCTTCTCATCTCTTTATAAATTAAATGGCAAAGAAATAAAAGGTCTGCAATATTTACAGCTGCGTTATTGTTTAGGTTTAGCACAGCCTATAAATTGGGTGGGTATCTGTTAGCTTCTGTCAAACACCCACCTGTGAAGTCTCTGTCTGTGTCTTCAACAGACTTCTGGGGCAAGATCTCCACTCGGCCCTCCTCCACTCCAAGCACCTCTGCCACCGGCACTGAAACTTCATTCACACAAAGACAGTCAGACACACACACACAGCAAACTCCAGTGGGCATGGCTTTTTTTTTGCAAGCGGGGAGTAGGCTACTGTAAACAGTGGAAAGATCATTGTGGCATAGTGAAATCCCCATCTAGATAAATATCAGGCTTTTGGAGAGTGGTTGTAAAGAAAGGCTTGGAAGTTAAGTCACTGCTGAGGTGGGTTTTCTAAGACCACAACATAATGTTATTGTAGACCCGTGACTAAAGAAAACCCTGATTACAGAAACATGTGCTCTGGATGTAGGCTGCTTGGTGAACTCACAGCAGCAGTTGCATTGTGCATTGTTTTCAAACACGTGCCTGTGCCCAGAGGTGTGTCTCCATTCCATCTTTGTTTTGAGTAAACTGTCAAAGTTGTGTTTCGTGTTTGTGCTGTTTAACTTGTTCTTCACCTTTGCTGAAGGCAGCTGGGCCTAATTAAGACTATACCTTTCTGAAATCCCTCCACACACCTCATGATAACTATAAATTACATAAAAGATTTGATACAACCTTCTGTTTGGTGTTTTATACTTCAAAGAATGAAAATCGATTATGTCTTTGCTAAGCTACTTTCTAATACAGATAGGACTGATATCTTCCGGCTGGTTGGGTGACTTTCATTTAGTGCCTTATAGCAACAACCTTGTTGCAAGTGAAGCATATGTGCAAGCATGGTTTTATTTGTGCTTTTTATTAATATATTATTACATGTAACCACACGCAAATGTTAAGTTAATTGCAAAACAATAAACTCCTAAAATATGTGAAACTGCTTGGGTAACTTTACCCTTATGCTACTCTTAAACCCGAATACGATCATCCTTTGTCCTTCTCGGTGCACGTATGGGGTTTGTCAGATTTATACAGGTCGACTAATATTTTGGAGAGCGAAAGGTAAACTTTAAGAAATATTTAAAAGAAAACTGATTCACTTACTTGTTTTCTTATCGTGATTTTTCTTGTCAACCTCAGTCCAATTGAAATACCAGCCCGTCAGTACCGCCCGGTATCTTTTTTTCCCGACCCACAAACTTGACTCCAACCTTACGTCTATGTCCATTCTACATCTGTAAATGTCCATTAACAGCAGTATCGCTCTTTCTCATTTCTCAACAGTCTGATATACTCACATTGCATACCCAGACTAACAAAGACTTATTGCCTACCCGCGAATGAAACGCAGTTTGATCATTTTGATAGTGATAGATCTCGCCATCAATCAACAGCCCAGCAGTCCGAAAATGGCCAGACGCTCCTTATCAGCCTAATATAGCCTACATCTTCATCTGATAAGATGTTGTCATATTTTCTGAATACCTTTAGGCTGTAATCCAATGAAAATTTAAAAACATTCTACATCGACTGTCATACAGGTGTCATATCTGTTCCCTCACGCCCCTCCCCATAGACACCTGCACAATTTGCATGTGGCTTTGCTGATTGGATGTGAGTTTACCTGGGAATTTAGCGGGATGTTTTCCACACGTCTTGAAGAGAATACGAAAAAGATACGAAAAAGAATCATAGTAATTCTATAACAAATTTTAGAAGGATATTCCTACGAATATTATAGGAAAACTGTAAATAATATAGAACATGCTATAGTAATAATATGGTGATACCATAGGACAAGATCACCATTATAAACTCCCTATGGAGAACCACAGAGAGACTATAGTCTCTAGAGGAAAATGGGGATAATACCTCTCAGCACTTACCTATTTGTATCATTTGTTTAAAGTAGACATCTTATTCCACTTTTACTTTAGCACTGGTTATGCTCCTAGATGCTTGTTTAGGAAGCAAACGCACTTAGGATTTCTGGTGAATAGTAGTTCTCTTGCCTACCTACGTTGAATGCACGTATTGTAAGTCGCTTTGGATAAAAGCGCCTGCTAAATGACTAATGAAATGTAATGTAATGTAATGTAATGCATAGATAGATAGATAGATAGATAGATAGATGTTCTAACAAATACCGGGTATACATGTGCTCTTTCCATTGTGCTTTCCATTGTACTATCACTATAATAACATATCAGTTAAGGCGAAGAATGAATCGGGGCGTCCACTGTGAAGGAGGCGATTTTTTTGGAATTGAATGTGTCCTAGAACGTTCACCGAAGAACTACTTCCGGCGTAGCAGGCAAGCGCATGCTTCCCTACTAGGGACCATGAGTTAGCGATAATAGGCCACAATATGATTTCCGGTTTTTCCGCCGACGTCAATTTACCCTCAAAATAAAAGTCTCTTGATGGTATGCTTGTATATAGAGTACTGTCCGGCAAGCTACGTGACCTTTATTGTGAAATCCAGTCACTATGC
This sequence comes from Gephyroberyx darwinii, assembly GCA_900660455.1. Lineage (NCBI taxonomy): Eukaryota > Metazoa > Chordata > Actinopteri > Trachichthyiformes > Trachichthyidae > Gephyroberyx > Gephyroberyx darwinii. The sequence continues at coordinate 11,265 of CABFOQ010018983.1, forward strand.
TGACCGGAATTGTGTTGTGTTATTCTGGATAGCTTGAAGTAGATGCTTCTTCTTCCCCTTCCTTGCTAGCAAATCGACTCAGCTAGCAAGACAACCTCATAAAACCTTATAGTTTCTGTCTATATTATGAATTGATTGGTCTCTGTAGTATAGTTAATTGGTGTTTTCGCAGTTCTGATAACAAGCCATCTTACAAAATGAACATACGAAATGCAAGGGTAAGTATGGTGCCAAGCGTCTCCACCAACCATGCAATTCCACCTAGCTAACCTTGCTAGCTAGGCTAGTTTCTATAGCGTACGCGGTAGCTGCCCAACTATCGTTAATAACATTGTGCCATGCAGTGTATGTGTGAAGTGATTAATCTTCAGTTATTTGATTTTTTTCTCACAGCCGGAGGACCTTATGAATATGCAGCATTGTAACCTGCTGTGTCTTCCGGAAAACTACCAGATGAAATACTATTTCTATCATGGATTGTCCTGGCCTCAGGTGATTCAGAGCATGAATATCAGAGTAACGTTAACGTTACTGTTCCTACTACCACTACTGCATCCATCATACTGCATCCATCAACCATATCTTTCTAGATATTAGTACGTACATTTAACAACCACTGTCTGTGGTCAACGTTTCAGCTCTCCTATATTGCAGAAGACGAAAATGGCAAAATAGTGGGATACGTGCTGGCAAAAATGTGAGTATCTATGATCATTTTTGTAGAGCAGAAGTCTCTAGATTCTTGGTGTTGTGTTACGTTTCTTCTGTTCTAATCGAAACATTTTTCAGGGAGGAGGATCCAGATGATGTACCTCATGGCCACATCACATCCCTGGTGAGCCTCACATCTCCTGCAGAAATACTGTTGTCATGAGATGAGTGGCTGGCTTGTCTTGAGTAATAGGTTTCCCTCGCTGTGTCTTCCAGGCTGTGAAGCGCTCCCACAGACGTCTGGGTCTGGCTCAGAAGCTGATGGACCAGGCCAGCAGGGCCATGATAGAAAATTTCAACGCTAAATATGTCTCACTTCATGTTCGCAAAAGGTAATGCCCACTTCCAGCTAGCCATGTTATGATATTCAATACTGTGCCAGTTCACAAATTACCCTCTGGCTTTGAATCCATGATACTGTGTGTCAGTGTTCCTGTTGCACTTATGAATCCTTCTCTCACTGTAGCAACCGAGCGGCTTTGCACCTGTACTCAAACACACTGAAATTCCAGTAAGTTTAAAGCATTTCATATAGTCCATCCCTGACGTTTTTTCTTGTGCCAGTAATAGTTGTTGCGTGTAGCACATGATCAGAAGGTTATTGTTACAGTTTCAACATTTATAGACACTGTTTGTTGATATTCCCCCTTCCCTCCACAGGATTAGTGAAGTAGAGCCTAAATATTATGCAGATGGGGAGGATGCCTACGCCATGAAAAGGGACTTGGCTCACATGGCTGATGAGGTGACTTTATTTCCAGGGCAGCTACAATGGAATTTGATAGCAGAATATTTTTCAACTATCTAAAACAAAAATGGTCAACATCATGTTTTGGTGCGAATCCGTCTGAATCAAAGAGCAAGGGCTTCTTTCTCAACCCAACATTTAGCAATCACACAGGGAGAAATCCACCATCAAAGAGGCAGAGATACCGTTTTCTCCACCGACGATAGCCTCAACAGACCATAATGCAGCTTTAAGTCTTGTTGCTTTTGCACAAATGGAAAAACTCTCCCTCCCTTTCACTTTCTATTGCTCTCTCCACCTACACATAAAACCCACAGTTGAATGCAACAAGTCTGCCCATTCTCAAGGGGTTGTCAAGTCATTCTAGAAAATGTAGGAAATTACTAACCGAAGTAAAAGTAGACGAGGCAGGTTGAGGGGAAGTGGATACAACAAAAGGATAAATTACAAATAAACACCTCATTACAAAAATATGCATTGAATGGATGGAACATCACAGATTGATGATGACAGTTTAGCCTAGGGTGGATTTTTACTTTAACCCCATTGAACTTTGTTGAGGTCTTGCGTACTGATTGCATTTGTTGTTTGCTGTCTATGGGTCCCACAGTTGAGGAAGCCTGGAGTGCGTGTGTTGGGCCAGGAGGCTCCGTCTGCCCAGAGCCTGTCGGGGTCTGGTGACCAGGAGAGAGAGGGCGAGCGAGACAGTGGAGGAGAGAGCAAAGAGCTGAGTGAAGTCAGCGAGGCAACGGAAAGCACAGACGTTAAAGATTCCTCCTCAGATTCACAATGACGCTACCATCCTAGCAATTTTTAAATTCATCCCTCACTTCCTCTTTTTATCTCTCCTTTGAAAATATTTTTGGCTTTACAAACTGTGACCACTTATACATCTAAGCCGTTTATTCACTTTTTTCTTTCAGATCTCTTTTCACTGTAGTGACTCGGGGACTTGGAGAATGAAATGAATGGGGATGTTTTCTAAATGAAGCTAATGTTAAAATTCATAACTGGTTTCAAAGTTTTTATTGGACTTGCTGTTGTCATTACTAAGAGCGGCCCCAGCTCCTGTTAGAGTTACAAAATTGAAAACAAACAGTGCTTTTCAATTTGTCTTAATCAGGTCTCTTAAGTATTTAACAAAAATACTCCAAATAAACGTTTCAAATAATACTTTGGTGCTGCACTTATTTCAGTGAGTAGATGTCCACAAAAGGCTGAATGAGAAAATCATAAAGGTAAGCCCTATGTAGTACTATGGTCAATGAAATGTCTAAAGCTCTCAATAAGCTAAGACTTCAACAAACACCCAGCGCACCAGTTACCTTTAAATTTCCACTGTCACAAACAGTCTGTTCCACTGACACACTCAGAGGAAGTCGATCCATAGCAACATTGCTTGCTGTCAGTATTGTAAGATAAACTGAAAAGCATGCTATTCAAGATAAAAGCAAGTGGATAAGACCTTTGCTTTCTGCCATTAGGTTTTTTTTATCAACAAGGTAGAACATGCTCATTCTAACTTCTAAGATTTCATGCACTGCCTTGTTTACAAGTTGAAAGCTGTCAAATCTTTCTACCATGGTAGCTAACTGGTGTTTTAGGGCCCGCAGTACTTTGAACTGCCATACAATTTCAAGTTGATCAAAGAGATAACATATTACGGAGCAACAATTTAGATAGGGAGACTTCCTTGAATCGTTCTGTGTCCTTTTTGATACTGATCGAAAGAAGGCAATTTAGTCAAATGTAGGCTGACTACACAACTGCCTTCTACTGCTTAGAGGAAGGAAGGAAACGGGAGTGAGAGAAGCACTTGACAGCTATCAGCGAATACTGCAGAGGACTCGGCCGATCTTTGAAACAGCTTGAGTGTGACAAAATGCACATGCTGATTTTCACACTTTTCTTACATTTAACACCTTTCGACTGGAGGCGATGGATGGAAACGGTGTAGTTACCCTGTTAAACATCTCTCGAAGAGATTCAGATACATGAAGTGAATCATGAGATTTATAACACTAGGGTTTTATTTGTCTCTCTCTGCTACAACTGTTTGAGTACGTGACATGGAAGATATTGTTTCTGAGGATTTTCTCTCCAGTCTACTGGACTGTTAATCTGATATTTCCTGTTAGCTTTTGTGTTGCTGTCTCACTACACGAAGCTGCAATTTTCTGGGTTACTGACTATACATTACTCATCATGCTCAGAAGTGGCATGGGGGTGAAACGAGGGGCAGTGAGCTGTGGTGGCACGCATGACTTCATACTGTAGAGCAGTGCTTCTCAATCACATGCCATGGAGACTCAAAACATGCAGGTTTTCACTGATTAGCACACCTTTGACCAGAGACGGGGCCTAATGAGTGAAGTCATCTGGTGTATTGATTGGTTGGAAAACCTGAACACTCATCGGCCTCCGTGGCACACGATTGAGAACCACTGCTGTAGAGCATAGCAGTAACATGAAAGAGAGAGGTGGGGCTTGACTCAGGTTTTCACTCATCACTCTTGCACAATCAGGCACTGATGTCTCAAAGTGTGTGTGAGAGTGAGATCAAGGGTGAGAAAGAGGGAGCAGTCTGTGCGTGTGAGAGAGAGAGAGGGGGGGGGGAGAGAGACAGAAAGAGAAAGAGAGAGAGAGAGAGAGGTTCCACTCCACCCACATCTATCCGTGTCCAATATGAGGGGGAGGTGAAACAGTTGAGAGCTTACTGTGCCATTATCTGGCATTATTCAGTTTCCTCAGCCTGGAGAAGAGACTGGTCAAGACGGCTCCCCATCAGGTAGGACTCTCGTTTGTGAACATAAAGTTTTAAGAGGTTTATTGTTATTTTTAGGGGCTAATAAACTAGTTTTTGTACTACAAAGTAAGTCTTATGAAGGATCATTCTGTTGATTACAGCGCTGTTTTCATTGGCTACAGACATAGCCCTCTGGCCATGAACGTTTCATGCCTCAGTCTTGGCCTGTATGTGTTGGTACTTGTGAAAACTTACAGTGGAATGTGCTGTTAATATACTGGTGCGTGATGAACTAAGACGAAGCTAAGTACTAGCATTAATAAAATATTGCTGTTGATTGTGATGACAACCTCCCATGCTTGAGGTGGTGATTCACTGGTGATCACATAGAAAAAGAATGGAAGGGCTGATGGAAAAGGGTGACTGAATGTGGAAAAATGAGACATTCACTCCCCTTTTTACAGTGTTGGGTTTGTTGTAATGCATTTGAAGCAGGGCCATTGGGAAACTGTGGCAAGTCTGTTAATTTCAGATGAACAATGCTGATGAGTGATATTTAGTTGTGAAAGAAAGGGGAAGTAGAGAGAGAGAGAGAGACAGAGAGGGATAATGTGTCATGGTTGTGTACAGAGGGTTGTAATCCACTTTACTCTTAGTTTCACCAAGGAAACTCCCCAGCCTTCCCCTTTCTGAAGTTCACTAAATGTATTGCTAGTACAGCGGTACCTTACTAACAGATAACACAGAGCGACATAGTTGCTGATCTTTTAAATGGTCATGTGTTTGTCTGACTCTCAGCTGTCAGGCAGAAGTATGAGGGACAAAGCAGAGTGTGCATTAAGACTTCTGTTTTCTCTTGCATTTCCACTTGTGAAGTTTGTGGTACCTTGCTCAACCCAAACGGGAAGAAGAGATGACTTTTGTCTGATGAATCAATCATACTCTCAGTTCTGCACCAAGTCAACATTATACTGTTGACACTACAGCGATATATTGTACAGGGCTATTTGCTGTCACAGACACACACTGAAGGCTCCCACACACACATTAGGTACAATATCAATGAACTGACAAATCTTTTTGAATGAGGATTGTTCATTCTGGTACTATATGAAGCTTGATAAACTTGATCTTAAACTTCAGCCCAAACATAATCAGAATACAATAGCTACTCTCACTGCGACAGTATTATTAGTAAAACCACCTGTAGTCTTCAACACAAACATCTCTTCAGTGATGTGCGTCTCTTGTGGTACACCTCTATTTTTAGGGCAGTTGAAATGTTGCTGGTGCTATTTTGGCACCCCATGCAATTCTGCAGCATGAGTGGTGCAGCAGACAGCACATGCCAACTGGCTTTTCTAGCTGTCTTCCAGTCAATAGAGCAGAGGAACCGGTTTCAGGATATGTGTTACAGTAAGAGCTCTTTTCACTCTTTCTGTGGCAGGAGTAACGGCATAGTCAACAGGGGTCTGGCACAGTACAGAGAGGGAGAAAGTGTTTGAAGTAGGTGGGCATAATTGTGTGCCGTAGTGGGGCATAGGCCTAGATTTCTATCAGACTTTGCCCAGGAAGGAAGGTGGAAAATAATCTGTGTGCACACGCACCCAAACACGCTATGATCCTGTGAGGGAGGGAAAGTGTCAGGAACAAGGCAGCTGTTACTCTGAACAACATGGAGATACTGTCACTTCCTTTTTACAGAATTCCACCCAGTTGGAGCAATAATGACTTCCCATGTGAAACTCAGGAAGGAGAGGGTTGGTGTAGTGGACTATGACACACAAATCAAAGGTAAAGGAAGGACTTGTTACCCGTACCATCACAACAATCCTTCCCTCTTTTTCACATCCTCTCTTTTTATCTTTGCCTTGTCTGTCATTCTTTCTCCCTGTCTGTCTCTTTCAGAGGTGCGTTGCCAGCTGGTAGACCAGCTAAAGGTATTGGACTTGCAACTGGAGCAGAAGAGCCAGCAGCTGCAGGACCTGACTGACTACCTGCGGCGGCGGGGGGAGATTGAGGGCGAGTATGCCCGTTCCCTGGACAAACTGGCTGAAAGGTTCACTTCCAGGATCAAGAGGTGGGTGGAGTTAGGTAGTCCAGTCTAAGATATGGCACTTTTTACCATTGATAATTGATTAGCTGCCTATTAAATTGATTTGAGAATGCTGTTATTAAGCATCCTTCCGATTGTACCTTACATGCTCTATTTTGTTTTGTTCCTCCTGCCTCCCCCTTTCCTGACCTCTCTGTTATATGCCTCAGGAAGGAGCCCAGTGGTCAGTCGGTGGCCCAGGTGTGGCTGGCTCTGCTGTCCCAGACCCGTCAGGAGAGTAGGGACCACAACGGACTGAGTGAGAGCTGCAGTAACATCCTCACCCAGCCGCTCACACACTGCCTGGATTACACACAGCGCCTGGCTAGAAAGGTACTAACAACCACTGACTACCAAGCTGCAAATAAGGCCTTTCTATGTAGAGCTGAGGCGACTCTGAGCCTCTACAATGTAATGTTACGT
>CABFOQ010018987.1:0-15684 GCA_900660455.1 Gephyroberyx darwinii
TGATCAAAAAACGCTCCTAGGTTTTTTGAGGCTCGCTTAACATTTGCTGCTAGAGGACCAATGCTACACTGCTTTACTTTATCAGAAATGCTCTCAGGGCCTATAATAAGGATTTCTGTTTTGTCAGGGTTAAGCTGGAGGAAGTTACAAGACATCCAGACTTTGATAGCTGTTAGGCAGTCTTGTAAGGTAGAGAGCTTACTGAGGTCATTCAGTTTAAATGAGAAGTACAGCTGTGTATCGTCTGCATAACAGTGATAAGAAATACATTTAAAATGACTAATTAATAAACTGAGGGGAAGCATGTACAGGGAGAAGAGAATAGGACCAAGGATAGAACTCTGGGGCACACCACAAGTCAGCCGATTGGATGAGGAGACATAGTCATCAATAGCCACAGAAAAACTCCTATCTGACAAATAGGAGGCAAACCAGTCAAGGGCAGTCCCAGTTATACCCAGCCTTTGCTGAAGCCTACTAAGGAGAATAGAGTGGTCAATGGTGTCAAAAGCTTCACTTAGGTCAAGCAGCAACAGAACTGAACACTCCCTGAACACTTAGTTTTTTTCCACCTACGCTCAACCTTTCTGCATTCTCAAGACCACATATGTTATCATCCAACCAAGGGGATGAATTAACAGTACGAATTGATTTGTTTTTAAAAGGAGCGACCACGTCTAAAGCTGATAAACAGAGGTTGTTAAAAGAGCAGACTAAGTCATTGGTCTGGACAGGGTTGTCAGTGTCCCACCTTGTGTGCCTATCAACATTCTTTCTAAGGACTATAGCCACTCCTAATTACTCTTAAGTACTGATGAGGTGGTTTGTTTTGTTCTGACTGGAGCAGCAAATGTTCAGCTATGTCACACACCCTGACTAGGTGCCAACAGCCACTGTGTGCATGTTATTTTTTATAAGCTTTATAGAATACAAAAAAAGCGTGAAATCCACTCTTTCTGGATTTTCCTGTAGGGGAGGCTTAGCTCTGCTAATAATCCGTAAGGAATGTTCAACTTCCGTTGGCCAATGAGACTTGCAGTTTTCCTCTGTACCTAAAGATGGTAGCCAAGAGCTGCCAGATTTGTCTCTGGAAATAGTTTGTCTATGCTATTCATTCACTAGTGGTGGGTCATCACAGCAAGTATATTGTCACCATTAGACATAACATGAAAGTAAACATTAATTGCATCTTTAAGTGCATCTTGCCCCAAAACACAAATATATGGGTCATTTTCAATATTAGCTTTTTTACCACAACATATTTAAAGAAGAAAAGTGCAACCTACACCAGAACTAACACCGCTACCAAGACCAGAAAAGGCATTGAACCAGAAACAAAATGACCCCCAACCACCAAAACCTTCTAGTCTCCAAACTCTTTTAGTGTCTGATTGTCTCTATCAGTTTCTCTCCCTCTAGTTCACATTTCTCTGCTTTTTTATCATGCTTGCTTTTCCCTTGTGCATCTAGGAGTCGGAGGAGATCAAGTCCAATGAGCTGGATGCTAAACTGAGAGAGACCAAAGGAGAGCTGGAGAAACACAAGCAGGAGCAAACTGACCAACTAGAGGTATCATACACACGCATTCTCGCTAATAAATACTATATATATTTTTAGCCCTGTGAGAATCCACCAGATATCCAAAATCATCAATAATGTGAGTCTGCCATTAATTCTAAATTCTCTACTAAGCCAGGCCATTATCCTGTTTTTTATTGATAGTCTTGGTGCCAATTTCTTCTAGTAAAAAGGTCTATTTTCAGCTGTTTTCATCACTTTGGGAGGTGCTATTGGCTTAACTAGGAATGAGTAACAAACTGGCACACAAACATTGCAGGCAGGCACACATACACACAGGCATAGAAATGGACTCAATCCAAACACAATGGCCTGTTTTTCTCTCTGCCCAGTTCTAGGGGGAATCACACTTTAAAAATAAATGGCCTAGAAATAATCAATAAGAAGCTGTGCATTTCAACAACAACCCAGAAGACGTCACCTATTTCCTGCCATCATTCCACAGCCTGGCTCATTTGTCCAATGACCCATTTCCATGGCAATCTCAGGCCATATACGTTAAAGGTCCATTTCTGACATTTCAGGCAGATTGTTTTTAGGACATTGTTTACCATCTAGGACCCTGTTTTTGGGTGATAATGCTGCCCTGCTGAAGAATAAAATGTTTCAAGCCTACGTCTAATTTAATATATCTAATGCCTCATTATAAACATCACCCTAATGCAGTTCAATCATAAATGAATTAAATGAAATACCTGATTTTCCCTTCTCATTTCCGTGCCACTGTTATCCTGGATATTGGCCTTGAAATGGGAAAAGAAAGTGGACAATAAATTTGTCTACATTTCTGCTACTGTCTTTTTGTCTATCTTAGATACTGTGGGTTACTAGAGGCTATTTAGGAAAGTTAACTGGTACCAGTGCCAATCATGGGTTTGTTGACTTTAATTCTTTGTATGTGGTAAGTTTTGATTAAGTAATTGATTAAATAAGTTTGTGATTGAGTTTGTCAAAGTCCTCACTTTTTAGTCTCAGATTTGCTCCTGCTGAGAGGCTTCAGAGATTGAAAAACGGAAGGGATGCAGGGATGCACTGATAATGACGCTGGTGTCCGATATGTGGCTGATACCAAACTAGTTGGTTGATATTGGGAAATATCCACAATACTAAAATATAACAGTAAGAGCAATGTGTAACATCCCACTCGATGATTTATAGTAAAAGAAAAATTCATATCTCTTTTATCAATTGACCCCACACTAATGGTCTATCGCTTAATCTGTAAGACATTTATGTTGCTAAAACCATGGGTTGTTATTATAGCATTACAACATTACAGAAGCTTGTTATACCCATCAACCAAGAAAGTAGTGTTGTCAAATTTGAATTGCATCAATCCCATTCATGTTAGCAGACTCAGAATAAGACTCATAAGAGTGAATGAAGATCTAATGTACAACTTGATTCGATTGGCAGGTCCACCGAGTGAAAGCCAAAGAGCTGGAAGACCTGAAGAGGAGTTACAAAGAGGGCATGGATGAGCTCACTACCCTACGCACCAAGGTGTGGCATACAACTATGTTCTGGACTTGTGCATACACAGGAGATCAGCATCGTGTGTCTCTGTGTTCACCTGAATACGTTTGTGTGCATGTGTGTTTGTGTGCGTGCTCTATAGTTAAAGTGTCTGGAGGAAGAGCGTCCACGCTGGGAGGATGAGCTGAACAAGTACAGGGAGATCATTAACAGGCAGAAAGCTGAGATCGGCCGACAGAGAGACAAGCTCGGAGAGATCACTGCACTCGAGGAACAGCATGAACGGTATATATACACGCACACACTCTGCAGGAACATTACACACGCAAGCGCAGACACTGCAGCAGCAACACACACATTAACACACGCTGTGCCAACTCAATAAGGGGAGAGAAAATGCCCGTATGCACACTAGAGGAGCATAGTGTGCATTCCCAGCCTGTCTTATAAAAGAGCCGAAGAGTGTTCTTGTCAACAGTGTGTCTTTGGTCAGTCAGCTGACCACATGTAGCTTTGAATAATTCCCAGTTCAGATGGGACCATCCATGCTGCTTCTCTGTTCAGTTCTGTGCTACAGTAGCAGGGACCCTTACAGCTCCTCTTTGATCCATTGGCCTCCAGCATTCACATGGGTGGATTGATCAGTCAAACTCCCCAAGGATTTAGAGACCAGGAGTTGCTGGGATCTCACTGATGATATTGTTATTGAACTGGTCAGTTGTAGATTGGCACCTCTATCACCACCTAAACATAATTGATTTTGATAGCACTAGGACGGCTGTAATATTGTTATTGTCTTTTTTTCCCCCTCAAGTACCTCTTCACGGCATTTAAAGATAGGCCAAGAACAAATATAGCACACAGGACAGAAAGGAAAGGAAATGGTGATTATGTTCTGTGTGTGTGCCTCTGCATGCAATGTACAGATATACTGCTTTCTGCTTTTCCACTTATTGATGAAATGCTTTTTTGAGTGCTGGGGTGCTGTGGTTAGGTGGTGCCACCCTAATTGAGTTATGCTGAACCAAATGCAGTTCCTTGATTTTTTTTTTTTTTTTAGGCTGTCATCTTGAGCAACAGGCCTCCAGAGACAGCTTCATAATGGTTCTATAAAGTAAAGTCTAGTCTCTCTGCAACAAAATATTTTTTGGTCAGTAAAATTTGTGAATAAACCCATTGTAGTATAGAGTGTGGTGTAGGATGGTTGTCACTTAGCCACAGTCCTGTGGAGATGATGGCTGTACACTTTGGGGAGCACTACTCCATATGAATGCCTACTGAAGGAACAGATTTAGCTTGAATAAATATTGAAATTGTCTGAAATTTAAATGACATTGTACACAGTTTATATATTCACATTTCATTAATTTGTGTCCTTTTGATTCAGTAATAATTTGTAAATTCATGTCATGCCACTATTCCTATGTGCAGGTGCTTGCATGATGGTATGCATTTCACATGCACAAGATAGGAAGTTCGAGCTGCATGGCAAATTGTCTCACGAGAGTAGCTCAGTCGTGCAGCCAACCGTACTATAGTCACTTATAAATACCCATGTAATGTTACTGTTATGTCAATCAAAAGGTGAACTTGAGCCATGTTTTTGTCACTCAGTGACAAGCAGGAGGTTGCATCTCTTCGTGAGGAAGTGGATGGCCTGACCAGCCAGTTGGGTGACCTCCAGTGTGACGTGGAAGGCAGCAGAGAGCGCGAGGCCGAACTACTGGGCTTCACTGAGAAGCTGAGTAGCAAGAATGCCCAGCTCCAGTCAGAGAGCAACGGGCTACAGGCCCAGCTGGACCAGCTTAGTTGCAGCTCTACAGAGCGCCAAGCTAGGCTGGAGGAAACCAACAGGCTTCTAGATGACAAGGTGAGAGGCTGGGGGAGCTTCAAACACACATGGAGTAAAACAGTATGGGGTTGATACAGAGTATACTGGCAAAATGGATAAAATCCTGAAAATCCTGTAGCGGTGCCTTGCTGAATCTGTCCACAAATGATAACGTTCTAAATATTAAAAGGCAAGTTCTCTGGCAGAAAGTTGTATTCTAGTGTAAACTGTCGATCTCACTTCATTCTTTTTTTCATTTTCATTTATCAAGTCACGTCAACTGTCAATCTGAGTTTGTTGCCCTGTAAAATCCAGTAAATCACACAATAAATGTAATTCCTACCTTGCAACTTGCTAGACTGTTTGTCTTGCTATTGGAACAAGCAACCAATAATACATTGCCTTGCATGTCCATCATTGCTGTTACTGCCATTCCTACCTCCATCTATTCTGCAGTCACAGCAACTGAAGCAGGAGGAGGTGCAGAGGCACCGGGAGGTGCAGGCCCTGCAGGAGGAGCGAGCAGCAATGCAGACAGAGGTGGCCCATCTCAAGACTCGTGTGGAGGAGCTGAGGGATGAGCTGGTGACCCAGAAAAGGAAGCAAGCTGCCAACATCAAGGACCTGACAAAACAGCTAACACAAGGTTAGAAAACCATCTTATATTTCCCTAGTTTGATCATGGTTAGGAATCCAACTTATTGGAACAAAATAGCTTAGAGAGAATTAGGAAGACACCTCCATGCATCACTGCTTGCATCATGCATCAGCCGAACAACAAGCAGCTAGTACCAGAGTTGGGAAGGTCAGAATCAGCATTGCATGAACACGCTACAAGTACACATGGAAGCTGAAGAATTGCTCCATTGTTGCAGTATTGGTATATTGGGAAGTATCACTGATATAGTCACAAAGTACATCTAGGTTGATAAATAGCAAATGATGCATAAATAACAGAGGTGCAAAATACAACTCAATTTACAGATGGCCTGAATACCTTTATTAATGTCCAAGTACATACTTGCAGGATTCAGTCAAGTCTGTCAGTCCAGTGTGGTGTGTCTGTGGATTGCTTGAGCTTGTAGGGTCTGGTGCAGGACTTAGGAGGCTGGTTGAGGAGGGTGATTGCCATTGGGAAGCAACCACTGTGACGGCGGATGTTGTGGGCACTGATTCACCAGGGCTGTCAAACTGGTGGTTGCCTGGATGGGCAGGGGCGGCAACTGAATGTCTTTCATCTGTTCGAATGACGTGCTGCAGTCTTGTTTTGGAGCTGGAGGAGGCGAGCATACCCTTCAAAACGGAATCTGTTAAATATTGTTCAATTAAAAATGTGATCAGTTATGTGCAATGACATACTCAAATTTAGTAGCATATCAGAGTCTGGGGGGTTAGATGAGCAGTTATGGACCACTTGTTTAATTCATTCTGCATGACAAAATGCTTGTGAGCATTGACTGGCCCTGGATGTCATCCTTGATGTCTTCAAAATTTTATTGAGAAAATCAATTCAGAATGGACTGATTCTATACCATACCAGGATTTGCTAGAAATCAAGACCATAGGTTTCCCAGTTTCCATCATCTGCCTCCATTGTGTTGTCCTATTTAACTTTCATGTTGGATGTCTGAGCTGACAGTCTGCACGTATGACTGAGGTCAGGTCACATGCAGATTGAGAGAAGAGAACGCAGGGTGGGTAGGAGCAAGGGAGTGGGGAGAGTACAGATAGGTGTAGCACTATCTGTAAGCTATTGTTCTCATGCTAGGCTTATTTTTAAAGAGCCAGCCTCGCTTTTCTGTTTTCTGGGCACTCACTAAAACTGTAAGGCATGCATTTCAGGGCTGTTATCTTGTATGAAGCAGCTTTTAGTTTGCATGCGTGACATGGAGGATTTTTTCTTTGGGAGATCTTTCACCACCTCTGTTTTGAAACTCCATGACTACAGTATCGTCATTTTAAGCCTTTCTTTATCCAAGAAAGGTTTGCTGAGCATGCACACTTTTTCTGCAACGTCCTGCTTCACATTTATTCAGGCAGACACATTCACACCTGGGAGCTGCGCAGTACAAGTCATTGAATTGAATCAAGCAATGAAGCTTAAGTTTGACGCTCTCTGTGTGTTCATGGGGGTGTCTGCATCTGTTCATCTGTGTTGCAGCAGTTCCTACACAGTTCATTTTTGCGTGGCTAGGCTATGTTTGTATGTAACAATGCCAGTCAGTATTGTCTGTTACTTTGCTCACACCAGGTTCATCCAGGCAGAATGGCCTGGCAAATAACACTTACCAAAGTGAGTGCAGGCAGGATGAAAGTTTTATATTAATTCCTCAGGAATTTTCTTTTTTTTCACTACTTTTTTGCTTCTCTGTAATTAAATGGTTTAAAAACATGGTAAAACTATTGTTCAAAAACTACCTGATGTTCATTGTGCAATATTAAAGATTACATTCCCTAAATTTTAATCTCATGTGCTCATAGCTAATAACTTCACTAATCTCCAATAGTTAGCTTTACTTTCATGGTAGCAATCATTTTGTCAGAATATGTGTCACATCTTTCAAATTTCATTTTGGAATTAATCTCTCCAGTTGACAGTGTTCACGTGTCCAGTGTTTGCAGCAGTTTTCTTTACTGTGCCTCTTTCTACAGCTCGTAAGAAACTGGAGCACGTTGAGAATGGGGGCTGTGACCGGGATGTCAGCAGTATGGGCAGTCGCTCTAGTTCCTCAGGTACTTCTTCTTCTTCAGTGAACCACTTTCTAAACCACTTTGAACCTTAGCCTTTTTATGCCTGTGACTTGAAGTAACTTTCTATTGTTTTTGTTCTCTGTAATATGATATGATATGCAAAAGCGAGAGGAAGAAAACTTTTAAATTGTAGTTGCTATTGGTTCTCAATCATCATGAAATTTAGCATAAACATCCTGTGCTCCACTGTCATCTTTGTTGTGTGACAAGGCAAAATCAGCGGTTGTGCAACAAACAGATGTCTTGTTCCCTTCTTGTAATGAGTTTATCCAGGAGGTTGCTCTAAATATAAATTAACCTCAACCTCCATCCCCACCATTCTCCAGGTTCCTTGAATACACGTCATGGTGGGAGCAGTGGTGTTGAAGAGCGATCGCCAGAGAGCCAGTCAGGCCCCTCGGTGGTGGTTGTGGACAGCTTCCCGGAAGTAGACAAGGCTGTGCTAGTGGAGCGCATCGTCCGTCTGCAGAAAGCCCTGGCCCGCAAGCAGGAAAAAATTGAGTTCATGGAGGACCATATCAAGCAGCTGGTGGAAGAGATCCGCAAAAAGACTAAGTGAGTGGCACTGACCAAGGTACAGCGAGGAGAAGGAGAGATATGATAAGGGCCTTTTGGGGACTGGTTTTTTTAAAAATGATTTTACTGAAATAGCGCTGCATTGGATTTTTGGGAGGAGTCTGGCTAGAAAATGGAAGGTGTTCACATTTTAGTCGGGCAGTGTCAAAATAATGCTGCTAGGCAGATGAAGTTAGGGCAAATGACAATGCTTTTAATACAAATGCCTGAAGAAGGTTGATACATTTTGAAAGACAAGCCTTGTCTAGGAGAGATATTTCACAAATAGGGAAAATAATGCTAATAGTTTGCAGATGTAATGAGACTGCTAATCGCTCACAGAGGCAATGTGTAATGCTGTAGCATGCTAATGGACAACAGCGAGTTTCAGATCCCTTGCATATCCTTTCCACTGGCTGTCACCCTCTTTTGCATCAGGCTGTTGTAACCACGCACACAGTGACACCTTGAGAGATACTTGGAGATGGTTTTGAGATTGCTGTCTGCATGGTGTTGGCCGGCTATTGTCAGCCACTCTCTGCTATCATCATTTTGGTTCTCATCAAACAAATCACCCATTTTTCATTTGTTTCTAGTCTGTCTGGATTCAGACGGAAGGAAGTGGCTGATACTTGTACACGAAAAAAATCATCAAGTACATCAAGAATGCTCATGCAGGCTCAGAAATGCACATACACGCACACACACTAAACACATTTCACACGCTGAAACATTGCCAATACTGTTTGGGGTGTGGAGCGGTGGTGTGTAAAAACTTGGTTTTGTTTGCAACTATGCCAAAAAACGATTCCCCTCTGCAACTACTTGCAAGATAGTCAGCCTAAGCCTACATCATCCCCTTTTCTTTTCTCTAATCTGCCATCTGAATTCCCAGTTTCTCTTGTTCCTCTTGTTTTTCATTGGGTAATCGTTTGATCAAGCTGAACTGAACTTGAATGGTGTTATGGCAGCATGGCTTTCAAGCATTGTTTTGTGGGTAAAGTGCTATAACTCATCTGCCCACAGGAGGTAGACACGGGGAATGTTGACACCTTTGGCAGGTGAATCCCCAATTTTACGTTGGAAAAAATAACATCATTTGCACATATCTCACAAGCAGTACAGTCAGAATTTGTTGGATGTTTCTGTATTTTAACATCTTAATTCTGGTTTTGCCATCTCATTGGGGGAGGTGGAGCAGTTCAGTTTCTTTCTTTAGGCCTGTCAGAATTTACTATTTTATAAAATATTTATGCCTCACAAACATGTATTTATTTATTAATTTTTATTATAATTTGAAAAGGCTATAATGTGCCAAAGACTATAACAAGGCTACAATCTGGGCTATTACATTTACACCATTTACAGTTATGTGGTCCTGATAACATCTAGTCAAACAAAGAATAAAATGAAAACACCTTTTCAGGGAATAATGGTGTTAACGTTGTCAACCCTGCGTAGGTAGGTTTTCACTTACCACGGTATGGCGGTAATGCAGTTATTATTGCTGCCCTACTAGTGGTTGTCAGCCTTTCGACCCCATGGCATGCTTACAAGAGAAAGCATACTAAGGCACAATCAATAGGCTTGATGTGGTATTGACAAGCAGTCTATTATGATCACACAAGAGGAGTCGGCAAACTATATGAAACTGCACACCAATGATGAGCTTGAGAGAGAAAAAAGTAGGCAGTGCTCCTAAGCCGATTTCCAGGAGGCACTAATACCCCTTTAGCAAGTACTTCAGTCCATTATTTCTACCCAACCAATTGAGATCTTTCTCCATTACAAAGAGCTAACATCTGAAAATACAGTCTCTTTTCTGTTACACAGGTTACACATAGCTCTTGGAAATAGATTTTGGTATTGCAGATAACCTTACACAAGTACCTTACACCAATATTGGTATATTACTGTTGAATTTATTAGATTGTAATGTAATAGTGACTTTTCTTTAAATTTTAATAAAATGGTAAAGCACACCTCAGCTCACTCCCTGGCATACCAGTGCTTCCACTGACCTTGACAGACAGTAAATGCATACATATGCATTATGTGTCTCTCTCTCTCTCTCTCTCTCTCTCTCTCTCACATCTTCTCTCACATTCTTACGCATGCAAACACCCCACATCTCATTCTTGACAAACATCTGTCAGAGCTATTTATAGTTGAGTCATTCAGCGGGAAGGAAGGCGTCAGTATGGATCTTTAATGATGTGCCATCCATATTCATGGTTATCACCTAATCCAAAGAGACAAAAAGACCATCGAGGGCATAAAGACCATGTTAATCACATTACAACTTTGTTTATAGTTTGGGCCTTGAAGGGCAGAGAGGGGGATGCACAGATACTGATAATAGATATTGGCCCAGAATAGAATTAGTTATCAGTATGAATGACTTTCCTCAATATTAAACTCTCATAGCTAAAGGCACATGTAACATGTCAGAGACATTTTCACACATGGAAGGATGTCTCTGTAATAGACAAAAACAAATTAAATCTCATTCATTGGCCAATGATCTGAAAAGATTACTCTATATTGTTCATCAAATTACTGGATCAGATTGACACTTGTTATCGGCTGATATTTAATTACCACCAGTGAGAAAGAGATATTGGGGCAGCCAACACTAGCCAGTCTTAGGTTGCACAATGTTTTTATCATTCAAAGAAAAATGCACTGTAACTGACATTCTGCTAGAATCGCTTCTTTCCCATCTCATTTGTTTTCTAGCTATAGACTGAGATTGAATCCATTAGACTCAACCTACATTCATGAGTTAAAATCGAGGACGAATCCCATGGTTGCTGAGCTTAATATAGCTCTCTTAAATCTCATTTCAGCGGGGGGTGCTCCTTTATCCAGAATGTAGATGTGAATTTGTCCTTTTTGCCTTTCTGTCCTTGTCCCTCCAGGACAACACAGTGAACACTGGAGGACTAACCATAAGAAAGAGAGAGGAGTGGAATGGGAAGTTAAATGGGTCCTTGACAAAGGAGACCTTGAATTCTCCATTGATCAACAAATACAGATGCTGTATAATCCCATGGCGCCTAGGGTGTGCAGCATCAACAGTTTCTGTAATTTAAATTACTACTGTCCTGGAATAATCAACCAAAAGGTTTTGTTAGTGTTGACCAAATTTAATAAATTCCACACGTTACACAAAACTGCTTTGCTAGCTCAATCTAGTTGTAACTAAACCTTTTTTTTGTTATGCATAGATTATCCACTGCAGTTGGAAAGCTTACACACATTAGTAGGACTGTAATAGCAAACTATGGAGGGAAAATTCAACAACTGTCAGGCACAGGCACTAGCACAGAGGAGCTACTGCAACCCATCAAATGCATCATTTCAGTTGGTGATGGGATCGGTGATCAGCCGATCACACTGACAAAATGGTTATTTAGATTGACTACTTGCATCGGCGCCGCCAGCTGAAATTTAGGAGAAGGCAAGGCATGCACATGTGCAGTAGGGGAGACAGCCAATCAGATGATCGCTATGTTAAATATTCACAATAATTCACTCTTAATTAGATACTACTCAAAAGCCCAAAGAAAACAAAACAAAAAAACAATTATTTTCTCAAGTACCACAAATGTACTGGTATACAGGACTGACTACCCTGAATTTGGCCCCTGATGCCCACATGTATAAAAAATATACAAAGTATCACTCCACAAGCAGAAAGTTATGTGATTTATACACATAGGTTAAGCCCTCCGTCAACTCCACCATCAGATAACAGGCATTGAATCATTTTCACCAATATTAAAGATACCTCGCCAACGGTTGCAAGAAACGTGTCAAAAATCAAAGCGATATGATTATCTTCCTTTTTTCATAAATAGACGTCAGTGGGGGAGATATCGCCCACTATTGCTTTATCTATCTACCATTACCACATCCGCACCAAAGCATAAAGGACTAATGACCCCCCCACCTGGTTAGCATGAGCATCAAGTCTAAAAGATCCACTTATTTGACTTGAATTAGACTGGTAATGGTAATGATAGGAACAATGCAGAAGGAAATATGGATGGAGTGTATCACTTTAACTGATCAATGGTAACTGCAAATGAGAGGCATAAAAGCAGCCTTGCAGGCTAATGGGAAGCCACATCTGCTGACTGTGTTAAAAAATAGCATGGTGTATCCTTGGTGTTATTTTGGAGCTATATCCCTCTGTCAGTCTAGCTTAGAGTTCCTATTGATGTGTTTGACTTGGGGCACATTGTTTGATTCCTCTTAAGTTGATGTTTTACACAATGCTTGTTTTGATATGAATTGATACAATGGATATATAAATGATCAATGGATTTGTAAGGATTGTGTTATATGGATTTACATTTATATTTCAGGAATGTTCACTGACATGTTGCAGCAAGTCTTCAATTCAAACTAAGGATTTTCTTTTAAATTCATGGTTTGTGCCATTACCTGGGCAGTTTGGTTTTGATGGCTGAACATGGA
Source organism: Gephyroberyx darwinii (assembly GCA_900660455.1). Classification (NCBI taxonomy): domain Eukaryota; kingdom Metazoa; phylum Chordata; class Actinopteri; order Trachichthyiformes; family Trachichthyidae; genus Gephyroberyx; species Gephyroberyx darwinii. The sequence goes on from CABFOQ010018987.1 coordinate 12,677, forward strand.
AGGGGTCTCGAGATATCAGCTGTAGACCAGCACACAGGCATATCTTTCTCTCTGCCTCTCCTCCCTCTGTCTTGCCACTTGTACAAGGTTTAGTGACCCTGGGTTTTGTAGGATGAGTCCAAGACAGGATATCTGAGGGCTATTTGTACTTGTAGTTGCCTCCTTCACCTCATGCATGCTTTACTTGCTACCAAAGTTGCTCACACTCTAGTTTTCACTGCTTGAGATAAGAGAGGACATGCACACAAACATAAAGATAACACATTCCCTAGCAAATGCCAGACCTGTTGCTCATCTCCCTACCTTGCACTAACCCCCTGCATGCCTATCAGCGCATCACGCGGCCACACTTTAATTTCTGTCACTTTTTTGTTTTTACTAAACACTGTCGTGATGGAACTGGGGTCCAAATATGGACCCTTTCAAGGCTAGTTAGAGGTAAGTCTCATTGCCATATGTGTGGATGTGTGTGCGGGAGTGATTTGTGATGGTGGCTTCTTTCTAGTGCTTACATAGCTGTCATTTTATGATTTCTGCACCATAGCTTTAGTTGTGTTAAATGTGTTTTGACATTTGAGCAGAATACAAGCCACACCTTTCTCCAGTGGTGTCTAGTATCTAGTATCATTAATATTATAAGCAATATTCATACATCAGCCATTCACCTCCAGGTGATCTAGACAGTCATCTCGTTCCAATAACGGAGGTTTACACAGAGGGCAGAAGTTCTACAGCATTCAGTAATGCTCCTCTGCTCAGAGCTCATGCAGCAGTTACACAGCTCCATAAAATCACTCTTAGTCAGACCTTGAGTTTGAAATAAATATAACCCTGTGAGTGGTGGTGTCCTTTCATGACAGGGTGGGGCTTTAAGTATAATTTCCAAGGACTGAGAGAAAGTCGTCCTACACCATAATCTGCGGGACAATACATAACCTGACAGTAATGGAAGAGGCAATTATGAATTTAAATCGCCACTATGGTGCAGTTCTGGACCATTTTAATCAAAATGGAAACACTGATCAGTGAATTCTGCCTTTCTGTCCAGTCAATTATGAGTATTTTGAAGTTAGAACTTCTCTGGGATATTTGGCCAACAGGAAGGTTGAGAGATTAATTGAATGAATTCTGTTCCTCCTCTCACTCTTCTCTCTCACACACACACAAACACACACATGCACTTGATAAATTGAATCCTGGCAGCCCATTCTAATGCATTGGCCTACATGATGATAACCTTTACCTTTCTTTTTCTGACTGGCATGATTATGAACATCCCAACTATGATTGAATATACCCCTCATCCATTCAGTTTAATATGCCATTCCCATGAAATTGCTGTTGAAGTAACATGTTCTGCTTTTACTGGCGCAAGCAGTTCAATTAGTCTATTCACTCTCTCCATGTTGCCAAACATAAATCAGTTCAACCAATTATCTTGGTATAAATATGTGACTGACCGGATTCATCTACATTTCTGAATACCAGCTGGGTTTCAAGCCGCTGAAACACATTCACTTGACTTCCCTCCTTTAAATCACACCCTTTGACTCATTTCTTTTCCTTCCTCCCCACAGAATTATCCAGAGCTATGTCCTAAGAGAGGAGTCAGGGGCCCTCTCGTCAGAGGCATCAGACTTTAACAAGGCCCACCTGAGCCGGCGGGGGGGCATCATGGCTTCGCTGTACACCTCCCACCCGGCTGACAGTGGCCTGACCTTGGACCTGTCACTGGAGATCAACAGGAAGCTGCAGGCTGTGTTGGAGGACACACTGCTTAAGAACATCACTCTCAAAGTAAGCAGCCATCACAGCCACAGAGCTATTAATGCAGAAAGGACTAAAAGCTGGGTTGTGTCACTTGCCATTATTTATTTATGTGCAGTTTCATCCAAAGTCCCTTAATGTGAAGTAAGTGCATACTTCTTTAACCTTAAATTTACTCCTAAACCTGCCAGTGCCATGCTCTACCTATTGAGCCACACAGGCTGATGTGAACTGACTATCAAAGTGTGCAGGCATTGTTCAAGCGACCAGGCATAATGCACATTGCATCAAAGCCAATTAGAGAGAGTGCTGGTGTGAGTTGGCCCCAGTGGGACCACAATGTGGTTCCAGAAGTCAACAGTATCTGGGCACCTCTTCATACAACATATTTCACTTTTGTTGTTAATTGCCGTATATTACAATACACATAAATGAAAAGCTAGATTGAGAGGCTGATGTCACTAGTCCCTCTAGTAGGAGGGATAAAAGGCATCAGGGTAGGCAACAAAGTGCCTGGAGTGCCAAGAGTATGCTTCATGCTTTCAAAACCAGTTCCAATTTCATGACACTAGGTAAATCAAACATACCAACTGTGAAATTATACTGTAATTGGTTTTACTGGCTGAGTAGAGCTTTTCGTGTTCCGTCCACATACTTACTTATGTTGTATTGATTACTGTTTAAAACTTTTTCTCGCTTTCGGTCTTTAGCCCTCTTCGGACAGGATTAGTTTTACAAGGGCAGCCAGGGTAATGTAATAATTACCCGAGCATCTCTGTGATTTTAGTTCCGACTGAATCTGACATGACAACTTTTACGGACTGCGCACACCTGCATCAGTAAAACTTCAGGCCTCTTTTACCTACGGTTATTTGCCCTGTACAAAAACTATGTCAATTTGTCATTTCCTGCGGGAAGGCGTCTTCCCTGTCTTTGCACCTGTTGTTTTCCACTCAAGGAAGCCTTTACGTCTGTACTAGTCTAGCCTGTATTGGCCATATTGGCCAAGTCATATTGGTTAGTCATTAAAATCCAATCAAAGCAGACGTTGTACTGTTCTTGCAAGAGGGGCAACGTTTGTAGCAGCTTTAGTTAAGTTTAGTTTGCAATAGGCTTGTGGCAACTTGCCACAATACCGGGGTCCGTGACAGACAGGGACTACACAGGAGGAGAGTCAAGTGGCCAGCAGGGCCGTTTTATTTGCACCACAACAGTCAGCAACATAACAACGGCTGGTCGGC